>JAHWFO010117521.1:2367478-2402494 GCA_023313115.1 Rhysida immarginata
AAAAATCTGTACTCAATTCAAAAACACCCTGTATATGAAAGTACTGTCAGTAGGCTTTAATAATCATTCCACGCGTATAGTCATTAACAATTAATATGGCCCAGAGCTGGTCATTTGGGCTATGCTTTCCAATTAATCCATTTAAGGTTTTGCAAATTAATTTCCAAATATTGATGAACAAAATGTTACTATTGTAGATAAGTAATAATGGAATCCGATGACGTAAGTAAACTGTGGAAATCCGGTAATGGTGAGAAAGAACTGAAAAAGAAACCACAAATTCAACAATCTTAATGCAGAATTTGTGGTGGGAGAATTATCCTCACCATTTAAACAGTACTTATAATAATGTATAAGACATGATGGTATTTATGATTGTTGTAATGAACAATTGATGTGTAAAATCCAATTCCTTAAAATGTGTTGTACAAAATGAGTTTTCCGTTATGTGATCACACTGAAGTATTCTACAGAGAGTTTTTAGAGATCTATGGAAACAATTGGCATATTTAAATATGTCGCGGGCGTTCATTTCACGTGAGCTGTCATGTGGAGTATCATTAGGGCAGATATTAAAATAGTATTTGAACAGCGAGCTAAAAACATTCAGTTAGGCCACGGAAATTGACGGGTATTGGGAGGGGTACATAACATCCCTTTTCGACATCAAATTGAGCTATTCCGAAATTATGAAAGCATGCAAAAAGCGATGCTTCATAGTTCCCAAGAAAGGGATATCAAGTGTACTAAATAACATTGGCAACACCAGAATCGGTGCCATTCCTGGGGGTAAAAAGCAGGCATATCTGAAACCATCCATTAGCCGTATTCTTCACGTCGTCTGGAAAGTTCGGACCAACGGGATGTAACCTACCAACACAACGGGTCATTGCATAGAAGGTAGGGACATCTGTGTTCACGGAAAGCACAATTATCAATCGTGATTTACAATTGGAGAAGGGACACAAGAGCCACGTTTATAAGTTGTTGCCACGCCATGTTCATAAGTTGTGTAATAAATCCTCATTGAACATTCTTGAGTTATTTTTTCTTTGCTTAATATATTTTGTGAATAAAAATAAAAACGTTGGGACGCTCAATAAATATTTAGAATCATTTCAAAACTCAATAATAATTTAATTAAATGAATAAAGGAATATAGAGAATAATTGAAATGATTATATGATAAGAAAAGAAATTGAAATGAAAAATGAATTAAATTTAAAATTACTTGAAAAAATATTCTATCTCGCATACATTCTTTAATTGAAAATCATTTTATAATTCAATATAAATTTACTTAAGTGATTCCACGTATTCAATGAGTGCCCCAAAGTTTTTACTTTTATTCACAAAAATATAAAATAACAATAATAAGTAAATTTAGTATCTATGGGGTAGCACGCGGAAGGGCGTCAATGTCGTCTACCTTGGGGAAAGTACACTGCGGAAAAAAAATGCAACACATGGAAGGAGTTGGTCAATTCTAATGAAGTTGCACAAGAGCACAGTGTGAGTGGCATACAACAGTGATTTAAATTTCAATTTGGTATCTGTATTGTAATAGACTAGAATAGTCTCAACACCTGCCATGCCCTGACCACCCAGCCGTACTGATAGTTTGATAGAGGTCAGATTGTAGTACTTCGAAAGACTGTATGGTCTAATTGGCAACTCGCGGCTCATATTGTACGTAATGTTTCTGTCGTGGCTCGATGTTGGCTGCAGTAGTATACAGAAGGTATTACATACGTAGACCTGGTTCCGGCGCAACCGTATGACTGTTCCACGCTGATCGGATTGTATGGGAAGCACTGAACACCCGCACAGAATCCACAACAGAATAAAATTTGCATACTGGCAAGGCGTGATGCTACTTTGAATAAAATATCAGAATAGATTTTTTTTAAATCTTTACGTGACATTTAGTCACTGACAGAATACTTTTAGAGGTAAGTGCCAAGTAGCACCAACAGCGTATTAAGACGGACCATTTGTAACCGTTTATTTGCAAAGTCAGCTACTTCTGTAAGAACACCAGCGAAAGAGCTGACTGGCGAACTGAATGGAGGTCTGTTGTCTTCAGTGATGAGAGCAGATTCCGCCTGCACACCAGGGATAGACGAAGACCAGGGGAGAGTTATCTTCAACAGTGCATTTGTCTACAGCTCACAGGTCCAACATCTGGCGTGATCGGGTGTGGGGTGCCATCTGTTGCAACTCGCGCTCGTCCTTGGTTTTTGTGAATGGATCATTGAACAGCGCAAGGTACGTCCAGGAGGCATTGACCCCGCTCTCCTATCTTGCAACAGGACGCTAATGTGCTGTTCCAGTAGCAAAACGCAACCCCCTACACATGTAGCTTGACTTCCCTGGCCAGCACGATCTCCAGACTTGCATAATTACGTCAAAATTCTCTGGACCCTTGGAACAATGTAATCCTACTTTGGACATATTTTAATGGGATTTTGGAACACCAGGATTTGTATGCCTATCGTGTTGAAATTTAAATCATATGTTATATGCTACCCGCACTATGCTGTTGTTCAATTTCATTTAAATTATTCCATTCCTTCTATCTAATGCATTTTTTTTGCCGGCAGTGTTTGTTGCTATCCTTCCTGCCAACACTTGCGCTTAGTAGACCATTGAAATTAAACAGAATATTTCTTAACAAACGAATAACATTCATGGTGATCAATGTTGCTGTAGATAATCTTACCAGAAAAATTCAGCCTGGAATAAGTTTGTCCATTAAATCTTCAGAACTCTAGGGCCATTATTCGTTACACATTACATTACATATCCTCAAATTTGCTTGGAAACTTCAGGGACTAAATAAAATTTTTATTGATCAAGAAACGTTCAAAACATTTCTTACATCTAAAAAAAATTCAAAACTCCTCCAAGTTTTGGTTCGTTCTCGAGAGAAATAAAGGCTTTAAATGACATCTTATTCCTTTAGGATTTGTTTACCCATTTATCATATTAAGATTTTTTTATTTATCCATATATAATTCTAGCGATATTTGATTATATAGCGAAAAATAGAAGAGAAACTGGGATTTCATAGAAGTGAGAATGCTTTTAAAGGTTTTGTGAAGATTAACTCGAAATGTTTTCTCTTCTTTTCTGACGTCTTTTCTCTTGCGTACACTCGATGGGGCTCCTTTTATTTCTTTATCTCTTTTTCCTTCATTTCCTTCTTTTTTTTCTTTCCTTTTTCTTCTCCTCCTTTCCTAAATAATGACAAAAGACAGAGTCTCAGATGGCCTTCCATCCTTCCATCATCATTAGCCTGAGGCGAGAGAGAGAAGACGTCAACATTCCGTCGCTCCGTTCCTCGGAGCAAATGAACGGAGCGCAATTGAAAGCAGCTGAACCCCCGCCCTCACCCACTCCCACGCATTCGTCGGGGTCAACTGTCCTCTTCCCATCCATGTAAATAAATCTCAACTGCGTACCAGTTAAACAACTCATTAATCAGTTAAATGATGGAGTTATTGTTTCCAAATTTCGTTTCTTAAACGAACCGTGGTGTGCGTCGGACTGTTTTTTCCCCTCTTGAACGGGAACGTTACGCAGTTAAAAATCATTGATCGAGAATTGCCTAATTCATATAATTATTACTTTAATTTAAACTTTTAATTCTCTTTTCATGTATCGATCTAATTCAAATTATCTATTAATCTATGATTCTTGCTTCAATGCCGAAATATTTCCCGCTAAATCTTGCAAACTCTGTGTAGTCTTCTTTCTAAAAATATTTCAAAAATACCTAAACTAAACTACAAAAAAACAAAAACCTCTTTGTAACCTCTTTTTGTTTTTTTTGTAACCTCGGGGCATGGCTGGGCAAAATTTTTAAAAAAAGCATTTCAATAAAAGAAAATTCTTTATAAAATTTGTAATAGCGAAATTATGCACACATCAAGATAAAGGACACATTTGCCTTCTGTAATTATCATAAGCGTCCAGATACTTTTGATTACGAGAACTAAGCAACGTTAGTCAAAGTGAGATTGCTGTGTATATCGTTTCAGTTTCCTCCCGAAGCGCTGTATCAGGAAATTCTACGTATAGGGGATCCTAAAGGATCTTTTGAATGTAGACACTACTTACATTTTGGACAACGATTACTTCGCCGTAATCCGAAATTTCTGGACGGTTATGGTAGGCAATTTGAGCATCCGCTGTAACGGTAGAGTTTAAAGGGGACTTACACATTCATTTCTTGATACCTGTACAGTTTTAGAATTACTACTTTTATACAGGTTTTACATTTCTTTGAATGTGTATATAATTTCTTGGCTCTGCTTCGTAAACAGATATTTGCCGCTAAAAGCCCAAATTAGGATCTTATGCAAATTCAACATTGCAAGCAAACAAATCTATACATAGGTAAGTCACTGTGAGTCAAAAGTCTGTTACCTTCCTCTTTTCTTGAATACAACAGCCATATGTAAATTCCACAGCAGGTAAAGAATAGGAAATTGAGGGTGACCTTTCTGATTGTATACTCACAAGAGAACCCCACATAGAATTCCGTTGCACATTTTTTTGCGCGCAAGCACACCGTGGAAGCGATAGAGTTGCACGGCAGTGAAGCGTCCCGGAAGTGCGCAGAGTTCAAAAAACATAGCGGAAAGAGGATAAGCGAACTTGTTAGCGGCGATCGATAAAGAATTGCAGTTAGAGCACTTTTATTAATCATAAAACCTTAATTTTGCTGTACAATTATTCGTCTCGAAATAATTTATAAGATGAGGTAGGTATCCATGAATACTATTTTTATTTAAAATTATAAAGCACCGCGATACATACCCCCTCACCAACGCAACGTATTACTCGATGGACGGCAGGAGAAAGAATTGGATGCTCGGATCGGTGCAGCAAGCTGTGTCTGACGTGAACTGTGGCGATCCGTGGTAACGAAACGCGAGCTGGGTAACAAAGCCAAGCTCTCCGTCTTCAAATCTATCTTTGTCTCCATTCTCACCTATGGTCATGAGGCTTGGGTAATGACCGAAAGAGTGCGATCGCGGGTACAAGCGGCCGAAATGAGATTTCTGAGAGGTGTGGCAGGCGTTACCCTACTAGATAGAGTGTACAGCATCACAATAAGGGAATCTTTAGGTGTTGAGCCGCTACTTCTCCACGTTGAGAGATCTCAGTTGCGCTGGTATGGCCACGTGATACGGATGCCGCAAACTAGTCTTCCTAGGCAGTTGTTATTTTCCAAGCCGGTAGGTAAGAGACCAAGGGGTCGGCCTAGAACCAGGTGGCTAGACTACATGGAGAATCTGGGTTCGAGTCGCTTGGATATTACCAGAGAGGACATGCGCCTGATGGCGGAAGATCGCGATCGCTGGAGATCCTCCATAGGGCTGCTGCCCCCGCGACCGTAACGGATAAGCGGGTTTGAAAAGTAAGTAAGTAAATTAACACGGTTGAGAATGTTGTTGCTAAGGAGCGCGAGTGAAAAATGGACATTGTCTATAAACTCAAGCAATCTGCAACAGCCACTCCAGAAAGGTCATAACTTCAATGTGATGTCCATCTGCACCATAGCATAATTCTGCACATAATTTTACTAACGACATTACATCAACAAAGATGGCCGGTGTTATTGCAGTGCGTACTTTCTGAATCCGTTGTTGTGAGATTGATTGTTTGGGATAAACTTTGTCCTTGTGGTAGCCCCACAAGAAAAAGTTACGCGGCGTAAGATAAGGTGAGCCTGGGAGTCAAGTCAACTGGTCGTCCAATGTCATATTTGGCTAATTCGCTAATCGATTTTTTGAAAACTTTGTGTGGTTTTGTTCGGAAATGGACGCTGAACAAATTTGTAATTGGGAATTTTTGTCTACCTCTTAAGGTTTAGAATATAGCCTACGATTTGCGTTTGTCCTATTTTGCCTAGAGAATCAATTAACTGCAGTTGAGTGTGCAATCAATTAACTCAACTTCCTGTTCATTGCGGAAATTACATTCCATGTTTGTATCCAAGATGGGAGAGGGTAACAGACTTTTGATTCACCCTATATACTAGGTATAATAAAAAGGCACTGTAAAGACCCCCTTCTAACTAAATAATATTCCAGTGGTCCAATGACCGCTTAGGTTAGTGACATAAAGAGAAAATAAGTAAAGGGCTTTGCTTTCTTCAATCCATATGTTGTCTGCCTTTGTTCGAAAATAGGATTTGTAAATTTAAAAGCAAATAGAAATTTATTCGGATAAGGTACAGAATCGTTTGAAGCGTCATTCTATAGCAAAATACATCCAAGTTTGACTCACGAATTGCCGTAGTAAAAAATGCAGTCACTGGAAGTGATAGCATCATTGCCGCTGATGCAGAACGTGCTCGTTGTATGTTTTAGTTTCACGAAATTAAGCCTGCCACTATAGTCTAACGTAATTTTCGTAGAGTTTATTATCCTCTAAATACGCCTACAATTTAAACATGGCACTAATCCCTTGCTGACTATGGTTTTACTGTGCGACATGAAAAATCAGCAAATCGCCTTCGAGTTTTTGATGCTGTTGTGGAAAAACTGCAAGAGAGCTTTGCCCGTAACTCTAAGAATCAAAGAGACATACATACCACAACCATTGGCGTGTATTTTGTCAGCGTTTACACCAGAAGCCATAAAAAAGCTGGTACAAGCAATTACTGATGAAGATAAATTGGCTCATCATCAATAATGTACTGACATGTTGGATCAAATAGGATACGATGAGGCATTCATGAACAAAGTAATCTTTAGCCATGACTCAACATTCCACATCAGTAGCAAGATTACCACCTACAACTTCAGATTTTGAGGTACCGAAAATCCACGGGAAACTTTCGAGAATGTTCGTGCAGCCCAAAAGTGAATGAATTTTGTGCCCTAGCAAATTTAAGGTGTGTGGCCCATTCTTTTTCATGGAGAAAACCATAAATGGTATAGTGTTTTGGAATATGCTCGAAAATTTCCTCGCTCCACAGACAAAAATGACCAAGATAACGCATTCACAATCAGCAAGACGTAGGCATCACCTCTATTCAGCATCGAAGTTCATAATTTCCATGATAACGGATTCCCAGCTTGGTGGATTTGTCATGCAGGGCTAATTGCATGATTTTCTCACTCCCCTAAATTGACCCCTCTCGAATATTTTCTTACTTGCTGATGTTACTGAGTTGACAAATCGAATTGACGCCGCTGTTACAGATGTACCGCCCCACGCAGTGGCTCAAGTTTGGATTGAAATTGACTTCACGTTAGGTGTCTGAAGAATCACATCGAACCAAAATGACTGTTTAATGATTTTTGCTCTAAAATGACACCACAATTGATTCTGTACGTTATCTCCATAAATTTCTGTTTGCCTTTAAGATGTACACTATATGATCAAAAATATCCGGACACCCCTCACAGATCATCGATTGGCCCAATGTCACATGATAATGACTTGCACATCATTTAAATAGCTTCCCACACCTTCAGACACAACTCTGCTTTGACATTGGCAAGAATGGGTCGTTCGGCAGAGCTCAGTGAGTTCCAACGTGGAACCATCATTGGATGTCACCTATGCGGCAAGTCCGTGCGTGACATTTCCAGCCTTCTTCAGATACCCAAGTCAACAGTGGGCGATGTCATTATGAAATGGAAGACCCGGGGATCAACAACAGTTCAACAACGAACCGGTAGACCCAAGAAACTAACGGACAGAGACCGTCGAGTGCTTCGTCGTGTCACCGGCAGCAACCGGAAGTCCTCGGCGGAAAAAATTGCCACAGAGTTTCGAAACGCCTCTGCAAATGATGCCAGTACCATGACAATTCGTCGGGAACTGCACACGATGGAATTCCATGGCCGTGCTGCTGCCCACAAGCCCCACATCAGCAGGGTCAACGCCAAGCGACGTCTGGAGTGGTGCAAAGCCCACAGAAACTGGACAATGGACCAATGGAAACGTGTAATGTGGACAGACGAATCTCGCTACACACTCTGGCAATCCGATGGACGAGTTTGGGTTTGGCGCATACCTGGAGAACGCTTCTTACCTGAGTGCACAGAGCCCACAGTCAAGTTCGGAGGAGGAGGAGTCATGGTGTGGGGCTCATTTTCATGGTACGGACTGGGCCAGCTCGTTCCTGTGCAAGGAATCATGAACTCCGACCGTTATCTGAATGTTTTGGACAACTGTGCACTTCCAACGTTGTGGCAATTTTTCGGAAACGGGCCATTTTACTACCAACACGACAATGCTCCGTGCCACAAAGCGAGGCGTGTACAGCAGTGGTTTGCGGACTCAGGGGTCGAAGAAATGGGTTGGCCGGCACAAAGTCCCGACCTCAATCCTATAGAGAGTCTGTGGGATGAATTGGAAAGACGCTTGCGGGCCAGATCACATCGGCCAACTTCTGTACCTGAACTGATTCTCGCTCTTCGGGAGGAATGGAGGAACATTCCGGAAAGTACCTACCAACATTTGGTGGAAAGTCTTCCCCGAAGGGTGGAAGCTGTGATTCGGGCAAAGGGATATACAACGCCCTATTGATTTCCATGAAATCGTGGCTAGAGCGCAAACGTGCATGTGTCCGGATATTTGTGATCATATAGTGTATACTAAATTATTCAATCACCCTCTATAGTATTCGCAGGTGTAGAGGAATCCACTGGCAACAAGCATCCGTACACCTTAATGAATAAGGCGTAGTAGATGCTCGAAAGTTCGTCGCAAAAAACAGCATGACGGACTAGTATCGAAGACATTTACGTTTTTTTTATGTCGGTAAAATCTTTAAAATTAGACACGAGCAACGTACTTGCGACATAATGCTAACATGAAGAGAGAGTCTTTATCAACAACCACACTATTTTATATAACCAAAGGATAAACAAAAATTTTCTTACGACAATTAAAATACATAATTCATACTTTCCGTTTTAGTATGAATTATCTAAACTTTTTTTCCAATTTCCCTGTTTTCCATCTGACAAAGCTACTTTAGGTTTTTCACCAATAAAAATAACCTTGGTTGAGCTCGGCCATTTCTTTTCCTTGCCATTGAAATCTCTCTTCATTGGATATTCATAGCAGCTCATAACCCAAACGTTTAGAGTCTAGGGAGATGAAGAAGATCCAGTGAAACATGCATCAATTTAATAAAGGACTGATGATTACACATTGGTTGGTGATAAGTCCGGCCGTGCCCGAGTTTTGTGCAATAATTTACACGTTGGGGGATTCTTGAAACCATAGTAGCTATGTTTCCCGAGCGGATCGACCCAAGAAAATGTTACCCGAGAGGCAGGGGAGTGCTACCAAGCGTGGGCGGCGCTAAAGAGATTCCTAACCGAGGCCATTGTAGTTCAGGAATCCACATCTTATGGGCAGGCGACGGTAGATCAGCAGGCGTTCAATAGGGTTAAAGATGACCGGCAGAGAAAATTTTTATCCATGCAAAATGTATATATTGAGATCAGTTTTTAATCAAAATTATACGGCAAAAAGGTTGACGATTCAAATGATATGATTAATGCATTAGTTCTAAAGCGATGCTTAGTCTGTTTTCAGGTGATATGAGCTTTCACCAGTGGAAAACAGTTTTTTTGCATATCATTTTTTATAATTTTTTATCTGTTTATTCTCTTGACCCGTGATTATCAAAGAATTTATCTGAAACCCGATAAACTTTATAAATAAGCTGTAAATTAAAGCTGAAATTTCATATTTTAGCCTCTGTTTATATATTCCACTGTATATACGGAGTTGAAGGATGAGCCAGGGAAGACCAGAAACATTTTTTATTTTTAATTTTTCTAATTTTTTTTGTAAAACTTTAGAAATTTCAAAACATTTTGAAATAACAGCTTATTGTTTTTTAATAGACCAATAGCCATTTTCATATATAAAGTCTACTTTACTTAAAAAAAACTGTTTATTCGACTAAGTAAATATGTCTTAATGTGTCCCAAGTTGAGATAAATTGATAGTGTAAGAGAAAATAATGTCCAATTTATTTTAGCAAACAATTGTTTATTAAGAAATTTCAATAATCTTTTGAGAATGAACATACAAATATTAGGAGTGGAACAATTACAGTTTGAAGATAAAAAAAAATTGAAACTTGAGCTCCATAGGGCTTCATTTGAACAACCTGGATATAAAGGTTTAGAATAATGTTTCTGCTGTTAAACTGAATTGAAAAAGATGATTACCTTTCCTCTAAATATTTTGTTCAGCACAACTAATGAAATCTCTCGGGTAAAACTGATCTTTAAGTTACTTTGCTAAAATTTCCCGTGTTCTGAAACAGGAAATGTGCGCTCAAGCGGCAGAAAAGCGCGGTATCTTTAATAACTATTCAATAACGTTATGGAACGAGCTAGTATAAACGTGGAATAAATTTATAAGAAAACACCGCATGAAATATAATTTTGAGTTAGCATAAATTTTGCCCAAATGAAAAGTAGACAAGGTCAGGACATGTAATACCTTTATTTGAAACTGTAATCACCATGTTTGTTAAATCATTGATCCTATCGTTTACACAATATGTCAAATCCTTTGCGTAGAAGGGTTGTGGTTGTTTCTTTGAAAAAATCTATCACTGCATTCATCACGTTTTCGATCGAGTTGAAACGTTTCCCTTGCACTGTCTTTTTGAGCGGCCCAAAAATCTGGCAATCATCTGGTCACAAGTCTGGGCTGTAGGCAAGATGTTCCAAGACTTCCCACCGGAATTTCTGTAACCATTTATGGAATCATGGTAGGGGGTGCGCATTGTCGTGCAGAAGGATCACCTGTTGTAAGAGAAGACCTGTGCATTTGTTTTTGATTGATTGCCGAAGTTCCGTGAGAGTACTGCAGTACTCTGCAGAACTGATGGTGCATTTTCTTGGCAAAAAATCAATCAATAATGAACGCATCCATTTTTACACCTCCTTCTAACATTTGTTGTTTATAGGTGAAGTAGCAATTTAATGACACCGCTAGAGTCTGGAATCCACTACCACACTCTTTCAATAGAGCGCTTACGTCGCTGCTTGTAGTTATGACGCTATGGGACGCGTCCACTTTTCATTTCGGTAACCCCCATACTCCCCTTTCTCATGTTACACTTGGTGATTGTTCTGGATCCGCATGGTTGTACGAGAGGTACAAAGGTCACAAGAAAGCAAATTGTATTGTTTAGTCAGTAGGAATTGCTTCGATTTTAAACGTGAGTGTTGAGCAATAAACTAAGCGAATGAATTAAATGAATTTCTATGGCTTTTAGTAGCTTTAGCTAAATTTTAACATAAGTTCTCAAACTTAAAATTACAGCTAAAGCTCTTTCTTGGAACGTTTAAATTTATTATTTCAGTTAAATCGCCTTCAGCCAATTTTACGAAAATTCAATTTTTTAATTTACCTCTCTTATAACTGGCTTGATAATGGTGTACAACCAAAACTGCCATCGCTTTGTACGTTTTTTGTTTTTTATGTTTATTAAAGTATCACTTTGAACCCATTTACTTTAGTGTATTGTTCAATGTTTAAATTTTTGTAATTGTTTGATCAGTTCAAAAACAATATCAAAATTTCTAAAGAGAAACAGTAGTATCGGTGTATACATCTCATTTAATCTACAGATCTCAAATAATCATATTCTCTCTTTCGAAATATTAAATTGATTACGTAAGAGGCGAAATCTTCTAACATTTGAAATAAATATGATATGCTTTTAACTATTATGCACACTCTATGAGTTCATTAATATATGATAACTCACTTTATCTATGCATTACATTTGATGGATTAAAAAGTCTATTGATATTAAGAGAAATTCTGAATGCACTAATGAAAGAGAATTATTCATTTCTTTGTGAATTGTAAGATATAGCAATTCTGGGAAAAGAGCGCAGTCGAGTCCTCGCCGATTTGCGATGTTTCTCCTTTCAGCTTAGTCAAGAAGCACTTCATTTACTTAAAAAATAATAACATTAAACAGAACAGTAAATGAAGCGGTTGTTTTTTTCTTTAAGATGATCAATAATGTAGGTGGAAGAAATCGGTTGCAGTGTCCTAAGGCGTTTTTAAGTTGCCAGCTGGAAAGCAAAACATTTGACGATTCCGCTTTCGACGGAGAGCTAAATACGCCGGCGGAAGTCAAAAAACAAAATGCGGGTTGATTAAGAAATTTTGAGATTTTTATGAGATTAAAAAAAAATTAAAAAAAAGTTTTTTTTTATTCTGCACTGGAATACGTGTACATGACTTTTTTTTACGTAAATCGTAATGCGTATGTCAAAGCACGCAAACGTTCTGAAATTGATATTCCTAGTGGATGTACAGTAGTGAAACTACAGTAATGGAAATAACCGTACACAATTAATGGAACAAACCACTCAACCTAGTGTTGGGTCGAAACGCTGGAACTGCTAAAATATCGTCCGCTAACTACCGTGCTTCCCTACTGTATGATATTGGATTACCGTAAATACTGTATTTAGCGCCGGACCTGAAATACCGGCCCGCCTGCATTAAGCGCCTGGGGGTCCGCTGAATTTTTGCAAATAAACGCCGGACCTTCAATAACCGCCCGGGCGCTTATTTTAGTTCATTTCGTGAATTTTTCTTCTCTTGCTGCTTTCTCACGGGAATTTTTGCTCTCCCAAATGCCACTGCTAAACCGGAAATTAGATACCAGCATAATTGTCTTCTAATTTCTTGCTTTTAATTTTGGTTTCAGTCAAGCAACATAGCTGATGAAAAATGAAAACTTCACAGTTATAGCATCAATTTTAATCTCGCAACAGTAAAGTAGGCTGAAAACCATTCTACAGAGGCTACAGCCAAACAGTTTAGCATTGATCCTAACGGGAATGGAAAACAGCAGGATACTTTAGAAAAGATGAAGGAGAAGGGCGAGAATTTTGCATAATAGTATCCATAAGAGTTGTGCAGAATTTTATAAGCGCCGGACCTGTAATACCGGCCCGCCTGCATTAAGCGCCTGGGGGTCCGCTGAAATTTTGCAAATAAGCGCCCGGGCGCTTAATACAGTATTTACGGTACTCGCAAACAAATCGTTTCCAGCCAAAGTGCTATAGAACATTTTCGTCTTCTTTTGACCTGAAGAATATGTCACTAAATTTATTGTACATTATTTTGAAACACCCTGTATATTACATGCCAAATCTTAGCAGTGAAATTCTAATGAACCATAATGGATCAACTAAACCAGGTGCCTTCGAACCAATTTCGACTATCATTAATATTACGTTGTATTCATCATTACACATCATTCCAAGTTGTTTGATATATTAAATGCCATATTTTAGCATTAAATGTTTCCAATGGACCATAATGGTTCCACTAAACCAGGTGCCTTTGAAACAATTTCGACTGTCATTAATTTTACGTCATATTCATTCAGGACACATCATTCCAAGTTGTTTGATATATTACGAGGTGCGTTCAAGTTCTAAGATCTCCAAATTTTTTTCTGACAAAATACTTAACCCAGAAAGTTGTAACTACTATTACTTTTCGACGTAATAACCGTGATGTCGAACACATTTTTCACAACGGCGGCGTCTTGATTCCATGGCTGCTGAGATCTCTTCCTTAGGCGTATGTTTTGCCCACTGGTAAATCGCTGAAGCAACAGCAGTTCGGTAGGGAAACGAGCGGCCACGGAGAGTGTCCTTCATGATTGGAAAAAGCCAGAAATCGCTGTGAACTAGGTCTTGGAGAATGGAAACCACCTCAAAGTTATTTTAAAGAAACTGCTGAGTTAGGAGTGCCCGATGAGCGGGGGCGTTGTCTTGATGAAAAAGCACCCGTCCAGTCTTGTTTGGTCGTTTCTCATGCAATGCTGGAAGGAATGTTGTTCTCAAAGCATTTTCGTATGAATTAGCTGTAATAGTTGTACCCTTTGCAACATGTGAGGATTACGCCTTCGCTGTCCCAAAACATGGCCACCATAACTTTCTCAGCAGAGGCTGTGACTCGAAATTTTTTCGGTGGCGGTGATTCAGTGCGTTTCCATTGTGAAGATTGGCGTTTCGTTTCGGGGTTAAAAAATGGAATCCACGTCTCATCCATCGTCACAACTAATGAAAAGAAAACATCATTCATTGCTGCATCACGTGTCAACATTTGCTGAGAAGTTGCCACCCGCGTAGTCTTGTGTTCGTCGGTCAGCATTCGTGGGATCCACCTTGAAGAAACTTTCCGCATTTTCAGCTCATCATGCAAAATGGACTCCACAGACCCCAGAGAAATACCAAGTTTAGAGGCAATATCACCTAAGCGACGGTCTTCCATAACAACTTGTTCCACACGAGCAATCATGGCTTCCGTCCGGCTGGTTCGTGGTCGAGGCTGCTTTGGTTCATCCTCACATGATTCTCGACCTTCTTTAAACTTTCGCACCCATGAACGCACATTTTTAACTTTCATAACGCCTTCATCGCATTTCTCACTCAATTGGCAATGAATTTCGATGGGTGTTTCACCCCACAAGTGCAGAAAATAAAATATTACACATTGATCTTGTAAACTAAACCTCGCCATTTTAAGTATATGAAACATCGTTCGCGGCAACTCGCACGGTATTCACGCCGTTCACGGTATAGTGCTACCATCTATGTTAGTAAAGACGAAATATTTCCCGGAATATTTTAAAAGCATCCGGATCTTTCTACTTACTCTTACTGCAGAGAAAAAAATTTGGAGATCTTATAACTTGAACGCACCTCGTACATGCCATATCTTAGCAATGAAAGTTCCAATTAACCATAATGGTTCCACTAAACGAAGATGCCTGTAAAACAGTTTTGAATATCATCAATTTTACATTATATGCATTCATAACACATCATTCCCAGATGTTTGATATATTACATGCCATATCTTTGCATAGAAAGTTCCAATGAACCATAATGGTTCCACTGAACTAGGTGCTTTGGAAACTAATTTTACTATCATTAATTTTACGTTATATTCATTCATGACACATCATTCCAAAATGTTTGATATATTACAAAGGTTGAGTCAAAAGTAGTGGCCGATCACCGCGCAAACTCTTAAATGGGCACCAGACAGGACCCACTCATTACTAATCTTCAAAGTAAAGTCCATCATGGTCGATGGTCTTCATCCAACGATCATGCTCGCGAAACCACTCCTCCGGAAGAGATGGTAGTCGGAAGGTGCTAGGTCGGGGCTGTATGCTGGATGTGGCAGAACATAGATTTTTTTTTTCCAGCAGTTGACGACACACCTTCACCCGTTGCTGTGCTTGCGCGGGCGTCAGCTCGTGGGGCACAACACGGCAGCTCCTGTTGACCTTTCCCATGGCATACAGATGTCGAACCACACTCGACTGTGATGTCCCGATGTCCGCCGCTAATCCACGAGTGGTACTGCCTGGGTTGGCTCCCACTTGTTGCCGTAGGGCTGCGTCATCCACTTCTTTGGGTCTTCCGCTCCTTGGCGCATCTTCCAGGCCCATGTCTCCAGACGAAAAGCGGGAGAACACCGTCGTGTTGTCCGTTTATTGGCCACACTCTCACCTCCCACCCTGCAAATTTCGGCGGCTGCTCCCCTTTTTCCAATAGTGACGAAGGATCTCGCGTATCACCAATTTTTCTGCCATATTTTTACACTGGCTGACGCAGGTGGCACAATGTCTACGGCATTCAAATTCGTACTGACGTTTCTTCCCACTCTTTTCTCTTAATAAACTGCGATATACCCTTGTGGTAAATGGTCCTCGTCCAGAATTCGTCAAACTCTAACCCCCACCCCTCCCGAGTCGACCACTACATTTGACTCAACCTCTGTATATGCAATGTTTTTACCATTGGAAGTTCCAGTGAACAATGATGGTTCCACTAAACCGGGTGCCTTTGAACTGGTTTCGACTATCATGAATTTTGCGTTATATTCATTTATGATATATCATTCTAAGGTGTTTGGTATAGTACATGCAATATTTTATCATTGAAAGTTCTAATGGACTGTAATGATAACATTAAACCACGTACCATTGAACCAATTTGGATTATCATTACTTTACGTTATATTCATTCATGACACGTCATTCTAAATTGTTTGAACTATTACATGCCATATTTAGCATTGAAAGTTCCAATAAACCAAAATAGGACTATTAAACAATGACCCTTTGAATCAATTTTGACTATCAATAAGTTGACGTTATTTTCATCCATGACACATCATTGCAAGTTGTTTGATATACAGGGTGTGCAAAAAGTCTGGTAACAACATGGCAGATATCTCGGAAACTAAGCATTATATGAAAAAATGTCCAACCAAAAATGAATTATTTCGCGGGGGAAATTCATTAGGCAAAAAATTACCCCCCCCCCCCCTTATGAGTGAGGCTTGGGGGGGTTAACTTTGAAATCTTAAATAAAAAATGTTTGAGAAATGTTTTATGCTTGGTGTATTTTCAATTGATCTAACCGTTTAGGAGATAGAGGCCCTGAAAATGTGGAACTTTTGAACCCAATTTTATTGATGAAGACAAAGAGATAGAGAGTGGGTCTTACAAACACTCCTATTCTACTTTTTAACGGTGTTTAAAAATTCGAAGTCAGAATTTCAAAAAATCCAATATTTTTCAAAACACACTCACAGACTCTGCCTTCATGACGTTGCTTGTGCACTAAAAAAATTTTGAATTTTTGAAATTCTGACTTTGGATTTTGAGTTTTTGAAACACTACTTTAGGGGAGGCCGTGGCCTGGTGGGCTTCCACTGAACACACAACTTCAGGGAAATTAAGCAACATCAGACACGGCTAGTGACTGGATGGGCGACCATCAGTGAGAAACGACTTCCCCCCCCCCCCCCCCGGCTGCTGCGACCATCTTACAGCAGTCGTTAATCCAGGTCCATTCAGGGACCCAAGTCGTCGGCCTCTGGCCATACAGGCCCTGGATGGACGTATTGGATACAATGAATCAATTAAAAAAAAAATTAAAAAATGCTCCGAATAGATGGTAACACAAAATTGAAACTAAAACCATGCACGAAAAATTGTTTTAAGAAATGCTCCCAAAGGATGGCACTGCCATCTGAATATAGATTTTTTTTTTCTAATATTTTCGAAAAAAAAATTTTTGAGATCGAAAAAAATTTTTTTGAGAAATTTCAGGTAGACAGTGCTCTTCCTCTTGTTTTGAAGGTCAAGTGTGCACAATTTCATCAAGATCGGAAGAAAACTGTAGATTTGTATAAGAGACAAATATATATACATAGATACATCCATTTTTATATATACAGGGTGATTCAGAAAGGTAGGTCAAGAATGAAATACCATGTGCAGTTTGTAGCGGGGAACAATAATTTTTTTAATGTATAAACATGGGTCCGGAAATGCATCCTTACAGAGATAATGCAAGTTGTACGAGGTAGGAATGGATGTGCGTTATCCGGACGGCAATGGTATGGTCCATGTAAATTAGGATCTACACATTTAAATTGTTCGTGTTCTCTCCTTTAAAAGAGAGGAAACGAAACATGTAACTCCACTGTCGTACAATGGATGCGCTTGACTAATGCGGAGCTGGCATCACTTGGCATCTCGTCTATGGCGAGGCACCGGGTAATGCTACTGAAGCGGAAAGGATTTACCAACAGCATTTTCCAGACCGAGATCACTCACATCTTCACCAGAGTTCGCGAGAATCTCGTCCCCAGACTAAATATCTGCATCGAGGCTCAGGGTCGGCATTTTGAACACCTACTGTAATGTCCTACCTCGTACAAGTTGCATTATTTCTGTAAGGATGCATTTCCGGATCGATGTTTATAGGAAAAATTCTGTTCCCCGCTACAAACTGTACATGGTATTTCATTCTTGACCTACCTTTCTGAATCACCCTGTATAGATGAAATCGCCTGCAATGTATTAACAAATGGAGAAACGTTCTGAGGATAAAACCTCGATAAAATAATAAAAAAAGTAAGAAAATGGTTCCGTATAACTATAATTTTTTTATTCTATATTAAATTTTACAGGAGAAGAAAAGATTGATTAAGTTTGTTTGTCAAATTCGTTACTTAATCGTCAAAACAAACAGAAGATTAACTCACTAATTAAAGTAAATAAATCAATAACTCATATTAGAGACTTAGTACTCATGAAAGAAGGAAACAGATAATTTATCATATTTTTTTTGACATAAGCCTAATTAGAAAAAAAAGCACTATTAAGAATCAGTATTTGTGAATACTGGTATATTAACATGCGACTTAATCTATACTGATATTATAAAGTTTGGATGTAGGAGCTAATCTCCGGAACTACTCATCCGATTTCAAAAATTCTTTCACCAATATTTAGAATGGACTTTCAGGATGATCATAGGCTATATATTATCCTGATAAAATAAAATAAAAGGGCTTTTCGTGGCGACCAACGACCAATTTGTATATAAAGAAGCTGGTTGACTGACTCATCAACGCACAGCAAAATCTACTGAAGCCACCAACTCGAAACGGTTGGTGAGGTCATAGAACGGATAGCGTAGGGGCGTGCTAAGATGGGGTTTTTCGTATTCGGATTCCCTGCCCACCCAGGGGAGGCAGAATGGAATTGCACGTTCGGTCACTTGGCTCTGCCCCCAATAAACGAGATCTTCGAAATTTTGCAGGAAGGTTTCTAGCTACCGTTCCGAAAAAATAGTTTCCCCGATTTTCGATATTCGAATTTTAAGAGTTTGAAAACTGAAAAAAAATTTATTTTCGGGGATGTTTCACAAAATTTTCTGATATTTTGATGCAACTTCGCGGGGAATAAAGATAAAGCAACGAATTTCGGAGGGAATGTTCTCGGGGATATTTCCAAAAACCCAATTTCTGTTTTTTTTTCTTTCGAATTTCGCTTTGTGAGGGACGCCAGGAGGGCCCAAAGATTGGCCCCCCGTTTGTGTTTTTGCCGTATAACTCCAATGCGGAAATGCAGAGAACTTCAAAATTGAGCACGAGGATGTGAAAGACGTATATAAAAAGGGAGCATTCATTGAATTTTGAAAATCGATTATTAGGGAGGCAGAAATCCAAAATAATCCCAAAAAGGCCTAATTTTGACATTCGCGTCTGATCAACCCCACTCTTTGGCAAATTCACGTACGACTTAGATATTTGAACCAAGAATAGTTCACATAATTTGCAAAAAACTAATTTCAGATATTTTTCATATTTTACCCCTTTGCCCCCTTATGGCCCTCCGTAAATATATGCGATTTCTCGCAATTTTTCCAGTATTTCGCGAGTAAAAATCGGTCTAGAATAATGAAATTTGGTACGGTGATGGCAATTAACGAGATCAACTGTTTGGTGGTTCATTTTTTTAATTACCTGGAACAATTTTCCGGTATTTTATGCTTTCCGGATTTTTACCGAATTTTTTTTTTTTTTTTAGGTTTTCATAAATTGACATACAAACTTTCAACAAAATTGACATGTTGAAAGCTTAGTTTTTACATTGTTCATAAAATATGGATTTTTTTATTTGATATAAAATTTATTTAAAGTATCTAGGACTATTTTTCGATTTATGAAGTAGCTGATATACCCGGCGTTGCTCGGACTTTTTTTGATGAAATATTTTGCAATTTCTGAAAAAAACTCAAGCAGTATCGGACCACGGCAATCCCAAAAACATGTCAACATGACCTTGTCGGCTGATGGCACAGTTTTGAACGTTTTCGTTGTGGGAGATTAGGTGTTTTGCCAAATCGCCGATTGCATCTTGGTTTCGGGCGTGAAATGGTGGAAGCATGATTCATCGCCTGTGATGGTTCGATTCAAAATATCCTGACCCTCCTCCTGGTATCAGGTGGGATGCAGTAAACAAGCATCGAAACGAGCATCTGGATGTTCGGCCGTCAAGTATCGTGGCACCGTTCTGCATGACACTTTGCGAAAGCCGAGCTGCTTGTGAACAAGGTCGTACGCCGTCCCATATGAAATGTCCAACGTTGCAGCAATTTTTCTCACGGTAATCCGCCGTTCTCGCGCACCTGCGCTGCCACAGCGGCAGTGTTGCTGTCAGTCCACCAGGTCCTCTCGTCCTTCTTTAAAAGCCTTGCACCAACGTTGTACTGTTCGGAGCTACACGATATCACCTCCGTACACCGACGCATTTCCTTATGGATATCGACTGATTCCAGTCTTTTTGCACAAAGAAAACGCATAACACTTCGCCGCTCAAAAGCACTGGACGATGAATTGAGAGCCGTCATCTTGATTGGACTGAGATAGCAACAGGAAGCTTTAACAAAGAAAAAAAAAAGTAACTTTTATATATCGCAATTCTCTAATATCTGCGACATTAGTTTTTGATCACCCCCCGTATTTATCATACCTTCGCATTGACCATTTCTAGGGGGTATAACAATGGTACCAGTAGAGCACGTGTCAATGTACCGATTCGACCATCTTCGAAATGGTTCGTACGATAGAAGCGAAAGAAGTTTTTGAAAATCTTCCATACGCTTCGAGAAGATCGAGTTCCGAGGGACAGACATGTTCCCTCCAGTAATAGCATAACGCACTTTTCGATACTTACTACAGGGGCCTTCCGGTTATCATTCCTCGTATTTCACTTCCCCCTCCCCCCACTTAACACAAATCCTGGCAGACGCATGGGCCTCTTTGCGACAACTGTAAAAATATTATCATACGATTCTTTTCCGACATTTCTGATTTACATAATCTTATTAAATGAAAATGTTTTGATTCGCATGAATTGTAATTGTTTCTAGACTTTTACTATTGTAATAACTGGGATTATAACGAGACACTTTGTGATCTATCATTTGGAATGACGGCGAAAATTAAATTAACACCTGCGACAATGAAATCATAAATAACTTGGTGCAGTAAATATAGTACAATGATTGCAATGATTCATATCTGATCTATGGCCACCAGTAATTCAAATATGACATTAAAGACTTTTCTTAGATATATATCATGTACAGTGTCCATAATTAAAGTTCACATTTCAAATAACTCTAAAGGAGTCAATATTGATCAGAATGACCTGAAATTTTGTATGGTGTTTCTTGAGACTATGGAATTTTTTTGGTGGCGTAATTGACGCTTCATTACATCAAATAATGTTGCAAATTTCAAATGTCTAGGATCTGATAAGAAACCTTATAAAATCATACATCCATTGAATGAGTTATTTCACTGTAGAGAAAGATTAAAAGTGCAATGTCGATATTACAAAAACAACGTCCACTTGTTACGTTGCTTTATCAGAACAACGGTCATGTATTAATGGCATTGTGAAAATTCAGAACTTTAAAAAAAACTTACTGCCAATGGTTTAAGAACCGTTTTACTGTAAACGACAAATGTCTTGGTCGAATTTGTTAAAAATCACATCTTTTTATCATTCTTGAATACAGGGCTACTATAAATGATGCATTCGATTTCAAAAGCCTGTACAGGGTTATTACAAATGATAGACCCGATTTCATAAATTCACTGTAGTTTTATTTTTGACATATTGTCACAAAACTTTGCAGATGTATGGAAAAACTCAAAAAGTTTTTAATGTTGCAGATGTGCTTCAGATTTATGCCACGAGAGCAAAGCAGTGAGCTTTTGAATGGATGAATTTTCAGCCTGCATCTCTCCTTTTATCCAGGAGACTAGCTGTTTGGGATGAAAGAATGATGGTGAAAGAGACAAACACAAACATCTATGACCTCGGCGGGATTCGAACCTGCGACTCGCTGGTTACGAGAGCGGCAGACCTGCGCCTCAAAGTGAGCTAAATTGTTGTGCTTGAGCTTCATTCATATCAGTCTCTAACCCCTTGCGATTTTTTGTATGGGATTATGTGAAAGATGAATGAATGTTTACGCTTCCTCTACCAACAAACCTACCAGAACTGAAAGCTCCCATCAACAGTGCTTTTCAAAAGATTGATAGGGACATGCTTCACAAAGTGTGGGATGAACTTCATTATAGACTTGATGTCTGCAGAATCACTAGAGGAGCACATATAGAGCACTTGTAATATGCCAAAAAACCTTTTTGAGTTTTTCCATATGTCTGCAAAGTTCGGTGACAATTTGTCAAAAAATAAAGCTACAGTGAATTTATGAAATGGGGTCAATAATTTGTAAAATCCAAAGTATTACACATATAGATATAAGAGATACATGAAAAGAACCGTAAACTCAAGTTTTCTTCACACCTTAAAAATATTCTATTTGTGTTCTCTGGTCACAGGACATACGCCCAATAATCTCTCAGTATCTCCACTGTTTCAGCTGACACGCTTGGTCGACTGGCGCTTTTCCGTTTACACAGACAATCAGTGTTCTTGAACTGCCGATGTGGAATGCCTCCATCCAACAGCTTTATGGAATGCCTCCATCCATTGGAAACCAACTTCGAATTGATGATTGCCTAGCTTGTTGGCTAACGATCACAGCAATAGCTTTCCGTAAATTTCAATTATAGATTTCATCATCGAACCTTTTTCAAAAGAAATTCTCTTCCCCAGCAGCAGACTACTTGCAATCAATCTGGATCATTTTAACTTGATTTTATAATGAAAATTCTCCAGCAATGACCAATCCAACAACCACAGTCACAATATACACTACAATCTCCAGCAGCAATAAATTACATTACATGGTGATTCTTTTCTGTATTCTCTTCTTAATGCATGCTGCACTGAAATAACAGGCATACATCTCGCATATTTCAACACACATGAACTCTTTTTCTGTTTTTTCGCCATTTTGTAAAGGCACTACTCTCTTGCTGCCAACTGGTGTATCACGATGCAAACTTGGTGAAGTTACGATTCTTTTCATGTATCTATATGACAAACACTTTGAAAATTACCATGTTTTAAAATAGAATGAATCATTTATAGTAGCCTTGTATAAATGCCAATTACAGCAACTGGTAAAAGGAAATTCTCCAAAACAAGAATCCATAGCCCTTATAGACACCGTACAAATTTTCAGGTCATTCTAATCAATATTGACTCCTACAGAGTTTTTTTGAAATTATGGACGCCCTGTATTTATAATTGAAAATTTATAAAAAAATATAAAGAAGAATTTTCAATTTCATCTTTTAAAAAGTCGGATTAAAAAATATTCAATCCCGATGTAGTGGGATCTTATCAATCACTTGGATAAGAGCACATATAGTATTAAAAAATAATTAAATGCTTTATGGGTCTATCAAACGGCGGCTGTCACCTGTCATCAGAAAAAAAAAATCGGTATTAAATCGATCTAGAGAAATTTCCGTCTCCCTCCTGCCGTTACTATCATAGCCTATTAGATAAATAAAAAAAAAGTAAGAAAAATTTTAGGAAATATTTTAAATTTAAAAATGAAGCTTTGTTAAATATAGTAAAAGTAGTTTCCTTAAAAACTGAAAACCAAACTTTGAAATGTCTGCTTGAAATGTGTGTAGGGAGGAAAATGTGTCCAGTGGCATCGCGGAAGACGGCGTGAAACCCGAGTGTCTTGGCGAATCGTCATTTTTTTTGGGACGGAGCCAAAAATCGACTACATTTTCACTCTATCGATGTTAAGAGTGATTCATGGTTCCAGATTGATGATTCGATTTTGGTTGAATCTTCTCCCACCGAGACACTTGGAAAACAAACGTCTGGAAATGGACAATTGAAAAAAGGAAATCTGAAAAACCACGGCAGTCAGACTCGGAAAACGCGAATATGCGTAGCATTTATTTTTTACCTTTACTTTTATTATTATTATGGAAAATTCTAATCTAAAAAGTTTAATTTAATATTTCATATTTTACCGTAGTCAACAATAAGATATTCCCCAAAACTTAATGTGTGTGATGGCCATAATTAATTGGGAAATTAATAGATGAAGAGAGTGCAGAACACTGAAATTGAATATAATTTCATAACACGAGATATGTCGGAAACCAAAATAAAATCGGATAAATTTCTCTTATATTTTTGCTTGTTCCTTCCACGTGACCAAATTATCTCAAACTATAGTTAGTGTTACAAACTATATCTACTATATTTCTTTTCGTAAGCTTACCACACATTTGTTTTACACCCACTAGATAAAGGTCATGCAATATCTCTTGTGTTTTTATAGTTTTGATTTTGTCTAATTATGTTTTTGCATGAAAACAAAAAAGACTCTTTCAATAAAAAAATATATAATTGTTCGATTACTAATGTTTTAATTCGCAAAAATCACGGTATGTTAGAGTATAGGAGGTACAATGCAGTTGCATAGGAGGTACAAAAATGCTGCAACATATACAAGGTAAATCAAAATGATGGACTCGATTTCAGAAATTGACTCTGTGAACTCTAATGAACATATGGTATTTTGAAATATGTGCTACGAAAGGTAAACGTTCAAATTTCCTTCAAACACATCACATCACATCACAGGTATTCTATGTGAGCGCCTTGCGTAATCCGACACACATCATGTCGATAGTCTATCTCCTGCCCATAGCCTACAATATTAGAAAGATACCGCAGGGGCAGGCTTTCTTCTAATTGATAATGAAAAATAGGAAAGAAAATTCCGCAGCCTGGATTCGAACCAGGAACCTTTGACTCAGACCTCCAACCAATTGCGCCCCTGCGGCCATGAAAGTTACCTAGTCCGCAGACCGGGACTATCTTTCCTAAGGCGTAAATTCTTTAAAGAATAAATCATTAGATGGTCAGTGAGGGTTTTAATTGTACGCCAATCTCAGCTGTTCAAATTAATGATGGACCAAAGGTTCCTGGTTCGAATCCAGCCTGCGGAATTTTCTTTCCTATTTTTCATCATTAATTTGAACAGCTGAGGTTGGCGTACAATTAAAACCCTCACTGACCATCTAATGATTTATTCTTCTAATTGTTGTAGGCTATGTCCTGCCAAACCTTTCCTAGCATGTCGCGGTCAGTATCAGCAATGGGTGCAGTAATGCGGGCACGCAAGTCATCCACTGTTGTTGGTTCGTACACATGATCTTTTACAACCCCCACAGGAAGAAATCACATGGGATCAAGTCGGGGGAACGAGGTGGCCAACGAATGAGAGGTCGATCCCCCAGAGATGCACGGCCTATCCAACGTTGTTCCAATGTCTCCAACACTGCGTTGAAACTAAACCAGGGAAGAATTTCAATGGGAAGCGAAACTGGGAGGATTTAGTGAATTCGGATGTAATTAACGACCCTAGTGTTAAGGCCGTAACGACTTTAATCGAATTGAGTCTTAGATGAAAATTACAGTATTAAATAATTGACTGCATACCAAATAAAATTTAGGTGAACATAAAATTCCAAGATTGGAGCAGTTATTTTGTAATCTCTCTAATCTAGCCTTCTTTAGATAAAATGTAATTTGAATCAAATTTCCTACAAGGTAATTGGTTTTCTTCAAAGAGCAGTTTCTGCGCGGCGCATTCATGGCAGTTGCTCTTCTATTCAACGAATGTTATCAGCGCATCCAGCAACTAAGTGCCCGATTTTATATTTTTCTCCGAAAAGTCAAAGAGATGCGGTGCCAGATTGTGTTAGGTTGACACGGAGCAACTCTACCCTTGAGAACAAGAGCACATTAGGAACATGAAAAGATGGGTACGCCTAACGTTAAATGAACAGAATAATGTAGCATTTACGAGAGGGTGGTCAAAAGAACAGCACGGGTGGGATGGAGGGAGGGAGAAGCCTGTGGAGCAGCATGACCAAGGCCGGACGAAGGTTTTATCAAGAACGGAAGTTCCCTTCGTTGCAGCCTGGCCGTTGGAGACCAGTGGCGCTGTTTCAACATCACTTGAATAGCATTGGAACTGTTACGAATTGGGCTTCCCAATCTTCCTCTTCCCTGACTAAACTGCGAAAGTTAACTTTTCGAAGCACATGTCTCACATTGCTATAGGTTCATTATACATCACGGAATAAATGTCTGAAATCGGGTCCGTCATTTTGACTTGCTCTGTATTAGAAAAGTATGACAGAAGTTTTGTCATGTACAAGAGAAATGGGCTAGCAGGCCTTACATAATGAGACAGTAAATGATATAAGAACACGATACATTAAGTGACAATGATACAATTCATGAAGAGTTCTGATTGGTTGACGTAAAGGAGTTACTATCTCATTATGTAAGGGATGCTAGCCTATTTCTCTTGTACCCTGATGAAGGCGGGATTAAAGGCCGAAACTAGTTGGTTTTACACTACAATGTTGTACTGCACGGCCTCTTTTCATGTTGTCTTTAAACACAGTACAGAGAACAACATCCTCACAGATATGTCAACAGTACTTAAAAATTGAACAGAAAGTAACAGTGTATTCATTCTTGACGAATCGATTTTTATATAACATGCCAATATCTTGGTATTCTTTACGATTACTATTTTAGCACGTGGATTCGACTTGAAGGGGTCCATGAAAAAGCTTGAAAAGTTAATACAGCCGTGCTAAGAACTTGATGGTCATATTTCTGAAAACAGAATCTGAAAAAGTTAATTCGTTTTCAAGGTATCGTGCAAACGGCGGATGGACGGATAAACCAGACCAAACGTGCATTCTTATAAGTAGTTTTTTGCTAAATCTCCTAATAACCAGTGAACTCCTCGTCCTTGTTTGAGTGACTGAGGCTAAGGTGAATATGAGAAAAACGAAATAAGCCATCAAGTTATTTGCAGTTCACCAAAATTCTTTGTGGCGGCCAGCTATTTAGCTTAGGCTCGTTTCGCCAGCAGGGAAGAACCCGCACTTCTGCGCAGAATTCCTCAGCCTTTTTTAGAGCTCACGGAGAGCCGTTTTTGCGAGCGATGGATCGCTTAAGGAGAACTGTGCTTAAATGTAATTTAATTGTTCTATTTAATTAAGATTATTATGATAAGAAAGGTGTTAAAGGTGAATAAATGAAAGTTTAAACAAGCTGTATTTCTTGAATGATGACAACGCACGAGAAACAACATTACGATCCGGTGAGACCACTAAAGCTTCTAAAACGAAGGCTGGAAAAAACCTCCGAGCATTTGTTTACAATAGCATTCAGTGAGCGGGACTGTTATGAATGCTGTCACATATTAGTTTTTCTAATAATAACTTATTATAAAATCTTCCATTAAAAATTTTATAATCCTTTGAGCGTCTATTTACAGGAGGTGCTTTTACCTAAAACTGTCCGCTGTTCTTCGCACATTTTTCCTTCAGGTTAAACCTGTATAATTTTCTGAGCTCTTTAAAAGGGCAAACTTTATGAAATTTTTACGAAGCTTTGAGCTCTCCTCACTTTTTTATTTATAACCATCAACAGTTAGACAGGAACAGAATTTTTATCTTTTCAAGTCGTTATCACTTTATTACGATATCTCTTTTATGGATGATAAAAAATTTTTTACTGGGTAAAAAAGAAACATTTCGTTTTATTACACATATTCCTTCACCTTATTTTCTTTTTAACCCCATATAATCATATGATAAGACAGGCCTATAAAGATGAATAGTAGTCAACGTAAGACCATAATGAAAACAATATACGAGACATACACTACTGGACAGAGAAAGTGAAATCCCTGAAACTTTATGAAAACTATTTGTGAATAAATTATGATTATAAATCAGGCAGTCACACGTGAAAAAGGGATAACACATGTTCCTCAAGTGTAGACACTTACTGAACATGGTATTAATGCAGACGGCAATTCGAACGCGTTTCGTGTCGGAGAGGTGCCGTGTTGTGTCTTGAGACATATTCCGCCATTCTTCTTCGAACTGCACCCTGAATTCAGTCACGGTCGTCGCAGGTCAAAGACACCTGATCAGATGATCCCACGTTTGCTCTATTGGCATAACATCTGATGACCTCGCAGGCTAGATAGGGTGTCAGATCAACTAGTCGATTATTCGAAAACTGTTAAATTTAGAAACTTAAACTTCTGAGCGATTAGAGGGAACATAAGTTAGAGGGAATTAGAGGGAACAAATGCTTTCCTTTTTATCCTCGAATGCCTTAAACTCCTATTGGTCCTGGGCATTTCGTTTGCCTAACTTGTTATTATTTAAGGATTTTTATAAATATTATAGGTTTCGTTGATATGCAGGATATATACAGATGGCAAATGCAAAATGATCACCCAGAAGGAATGTTCCACATTGCTGAGATTTTTGGTCAGAGTCTTGCAAATTAAACAACCCTTTGATCACATGTACAAGTTCGTATAATACTGTTTATTGAAAATAGAAAGTATCGATATCTTTGCGCCCAAATGGGGTGAGTGAGGATGGAATGGGTCGAAGGGCGTTATGGATCACGCTAAGCTCGGACGTTCGTAACTCTTTTTAAATTAGCTTTTCCTAGTTGCCGCTATGTTTCACTAGTAGTCTCCGTCTCTCTCCGTTTGAGAAGAAGGCTGCCAACGTGGCGGTTTTAGGAAGAGAAAAAAGGTTAGAAAGTGTGACGCTGAGCGACTCCAGAAAGTAATTCCATCAGGATCTAAGGGGACACTAAAGTTAACAGTTCATATTCGTGTTAAAAAAGAAAGCGATGAATTGGGTAATTTGATTATGTTAATCAGTGTGTGTTAGGCTTCAAAAACCGCTATCGTTTGACCCTGTGTGCCATTAGCTTTTTCATAAATGCATTTTTTCGTGCCTGCAATGAAATTGGTAAAATGGGTCGCTTTGCAGCAAGTGTTATGGTTCATTGTAATGCCACTAGTTAAACGTTGAGATGTGTTTTATATACGAAATTTCGACGTTTAATTTTATACATTCAGTATTTCTTAGAATAGCTGTATTTAACAAGTCATAATTTTAGTTAAGTTGAATACTGTGCAGCTGTGAACAGGAAAACTAGTTTTATTTGTGGACGATGCAACTGCACTATGACATCTAATATTTAGGGATAAATCAAATGTTGTATGGCACTGATATGTAAATTATTTAAATAGCAATACACACACTTTCAGAAACATATCTGTTTCGTATTATTAAGATATGGATCGTTCAAAAGAGCTCATCGACTTCCAACGTGGAACCATCATAGGATGCTACTTATGCAACTAGTTAGTCCGTGAGATTCCACCAATCTTCAAATACCCGTACAACTATACGCAATGTGATTGCGAAGTGGAAGACCCGTGTAATAAGGAACTGGCAGACCCAAGAAATTAATAGACTGAGATTATCGAGCGTTTGCATGTGTGACCAGGCAATCGAAGGTCTTCTGTTGAAATGATTGCTACAGACTTCAGAAATTCTGCTTCTTGTCTTGCTAGCACAATCACCATTCGTCGAGATCTCCATTCCCCGGGTTTCCACGTCGTGCTGCTGCTCACAAGCCTTTCATCACTGACAACAATTCCAGGCGTTTGAAGTGGTGTGAAACTCGCAGAAACTGGAGCATGGAACAATTCTTATGGACCGATGAATCACAGTACACACTCTGGCGATCAGATGGACGAATTTAGGTTTGGCTGATGCCTGGAGAACGTTTCATAGCTCATTGTGAAATTTAGAGGAGGTGGCATCATTATATGGGGCTCTTTTTTCAAGGTTCGGACTGGGACGGCTTGCTTCTGTTAAAGGAACGATGAATGATATTACCTATCGAGACATCTTGGACAACTGTGCATTGCCAACATTGTGGGAACAGTTCGGGGTGGGCCTTTTCTCTGTCAACATGGCAATGCTCCTTGCCATAAAGCAAGGTTTGTATATGATTGGGCTTGAAGAAATCGATTGGCTTGCCCGGACTCTCAATCTCAATCCCATTGAACACCTGGGATGAATTGGATGAACGTCGACTATGAGCTAGAACATGCCGGTGTTCCTAAATTTCTGATCATATAGTGTCATCGTTAATGATAACGTACATTTTTTCAGATAATCGAAATCACCCTCTACCGATGATTTTTGTGAATATTTTTGTACACCATCACTTTGTTTGAAATGACTCATTTCACCTCACTCACCCTATTAGCAACGTGTGTAAGCTCCCCCCTTGCTGCGATGTAAACCTGAATTCTTGCATGTATTCGATCATACGGATGACGAATATCAATTTGAGGAATTCATTCTGTGGTTGTTCCACATGCAGGAGTAACTGGAAGAAAGTCATAGGCGGTTGATGGGTACGGATGTCGCGCCTTCCAATCTCACGCATGCTTAATTGGGGAAAGGTTTGTTGAGCGTGCCGACCATTGAAATTGACGGATATGCTGTAAGAATGTTTACAACAGTCTGTATGTGGACAGAATTTGTCGTGCTAGAAAAACACTATCTGGCCATTCGGCTTCGGACATCCCATACCAGTAAGTTGAACCGGACCCTGCACACGGTGTAGGGCCGCCTTTCGCCGAAATGACATCCGCAACCCTTCGAGGATGACTTTCCATCAATATGCGATACGCGTCGGCGGGAATCTAGCTTCATTCATCCTTCAAATTGGTAAACAACTCAGCGTTTTCTTTGGACGGCATCATGTGGCTCTCAACCGGCGCTTCAATTCGTCCCAAAGGTGTTCACTGGTGTTGAGTGCTGGACTTTGGACTGGTTAGTCAAAGTTCCCCAAACACATTTCTTCAAACTAAGGATTAATAGTGCCTGCTGTATGACGGGGAACATTGTCGTGCTGAAACAGATATGGTATCCCATTACCAAAGTGTTCCCACAATGTCGGTAGCACCAAGACCATACTACGAATTGTCCAGAATCGTTTGGTGCGAATCGATCTAAAACAAGAGAACCAAGACCATACCACGAAAAGCATGATGCCACTTCCTCCGAATTTCACTTTGGATACGACACGGTCCTGTAAATATCGTTCGCCGGACATTTGCCAAACACATGGCAGCGGGATTCATCACTCCATAGGATGGTTTTCGATTGCTCTGGAGACCAGTGGCGGCGTTCCTTGCACCACTATAACCGACTGGTCATACTGAGAGGTGTGATATTTGGTTTGTGAAATGCTGCTTGTCCATGAAAACCAAATGTGACGATCTTCCGACAGACGGCACGATCACTTTTATCACTAGACGACGCCGATCGAAAGTCCTGTGCGAACGTTTTTAACGAAGCCTTCCGGTTTGACATCACCACACGTTTCAAGCATCGATGGTCGCGATCTGTCAATTTCGTCGATTTATTGGATCTGAGTTGGCATGTTATAACCTTCCTCTCGCTTCCACTTCAAAATAACATCACTCACTGTCGAACGGGATATCTGAAATCTGTTGGAAATCTCATGGATCGAATGCCCAAACTATGGGCTCAAATGATCATTCCTCTTTCCTCCGCACTAAGTTCGCGTCGTCTGTTCAAATTGACTGCAGTTAGCTGCTATGAGTGAATTCTAACACGTTTTTTGTAGATTGTATGATGTGTACGGATAATTCCATGCGCTTTTGGAGAGGTGTCCAGTGACGAATAGCCAGATAGTGTATAAGACTGTCAGTCCGCTATATAGAATTAACTTTCATCATTGAGCTCCATCGACTTCCATTTATTCCTCCCAGCAGACGGTTCTTACCACCCTTGGAGACGTATCTGGCTATCGTATTGTAAGAGTCAGTCTCCGCACAGGAACCCGCGACCGCGGTCCTGCTTCCGCGGATTTCGCTATCTTGACAATCTACACTGATAGGAAAAATGTAATCGGACACTTTTGATTTTAGACGTTTTGTCGAATATCTAGAAAAATACTTGACGAATTATCCTGAAATTTCAGGGTTGTAAAAAGGATGTTACACCTCATATATTTCAGCGAAGGTTTTCTCCCGAAGGCAAATAGGGGACCAGCAAAGAAGTGAACCAAAAAAATAATGTTTGGAATCAATTTGTAAAAAATAACGCTTGAAATGCATTGTAGCTGTACCATATGCTTAAGAGGCTTGTTTTACTTTTCTGTGTTCATTTGTATGAGAATAGCACATATATTCATGGAGATATAAAGGTTTCTTTAAAAAGGTCGAAATGTTTTCGTATGTTTTTTGTTTATAACACGCAAGATTTTCAACCCATTGCAATGCCATTTACAGAAAACTTGACAAACTACAGTACAGACAACACACTGCAATCAGAATAGAAAAATATTAAATATTTGATGAAATATGCGCATTTTTACTAAATAATGTTTAACTACGCATGCGCATGCGTTAACAATTGTCTTTTGCATAATTTCTTAGCCAAATGTATAGAGCTACTCTTTTAAAAAGCCCAAGCAAATATCGTGAAAATTGAGAAAGATATCGCCGATCGAATGAGTTGAATTTCAGTTGCTCTCAAAAATAAACAAAACGATAAGGGGGTGTTCTCCAAATTTTTATTTTTGGATCGGACACCAGTATCAAGTTCTTCTCCTTACGCTGATATGAAGTCAATATCAATATGCCTTCATATCAGCATTAGAAGAAGTTAGTTACTGGTGCCCGGTCCAAAAATAAAAATTTGTAGAACACCCCTTATCGTTTTGTTTATTTTTGAGAGCAACTGAAATCCAACTCATTCTATCGACGATATCTTTCTGAATTATCAGGATATTTGCTTGGGCTTTTTAGAAGAGTAGCTCTATACATTTGGCTAAGAAATTATGTAAAAGACATTTTGGTAAATCTAGCGCATGCATAGTTAAACATTATTTAGTAAAAATGCTCATATTTCATCAAGTATTTAATATTTTCATATTCTGATTGCAGGGTGTTGTCTCTATTATAATTTGTCAAGTTTCCTGAAAATGGCATTGCATTGGGTTGAATACGCTGCATGTTATAAACAAACAACTTACGAAAACAATTCGATTTCTTTAAAGAAATCTTTATATCTCCATAAATATACGTGCTATTCTCATATAAATGAACACGGATAAGTAAAAGAAGCTTCTTAATCCTATGCTAAAGCTACAACGCATTTCAAGCGTTATTTTTTTCAGGGTGATCCCAAATATTTTTTTTGGTTCACTTTGTTGCTGGTCCCGTATGTGCCTTCGGAACAAAACCTTCGCTGAAATATATGTGATGTAACATGCTCTTTACATCCCTTAAGTTTCAGGATAATTCGTCAAGTATTTTTCTAGATATTCGACAAAACGTTTAAAATCGAAAGTGTCCAATAACTTTCTTCCAATCAGTGTATATGAAATAGACTTGGTCTCACGTGCGCAGTGGACTACGTAAATGGAGTTTTCAAAGTTTAAGATAATAACTAAAATTTGTCACTCTTATGATTGTGAGGAGAGGGGGAACAAACAGCCTACAAAATTGAATGTCATCAAAACTTTAATAAATCAATTTAAGCTGACTAAATATTATAATTGAGATCAACATATAAAAGTAAAGCAGGCAGTAACTTATGCCAATATATAAAGTTCTAGTCCAGGTGATTAACTACACCACTTCTATGGTATTGCAGCCTTGCACAACCTGTGGTACAATTTGTATGGCGGGCTCGGGATAATCCTTCATATTGTAGGTAGTGATGTGCGATACCAATGAAGCATCGATACTTCCGGCATCGAATACTTTAATAAAATACTCGATACCAATATCGAGTACTCAATGAGAAAGTATCGATAGTATCGAGTAAAAATGAGTATTTATTTATATGGTATAATGCATTTCTGAGAGGACGTCGAACCTATGCTGGAGCACGTGGAGGCTAACATCACTCATTACAATTAGGCCTCACTACTATTACTAGGAGGCTATCATCACGTGTCCGAGTCATTAGCTTTTTTTTTATTTCCCGTGCGCCCATAGAGCGAGGCGTGAGCTCGACAGCTCGACCTCGTTAGGAGAAATAAAAACTAACGCTTCGAAAGATACTTCCCTAATCAGTAGGCAGCCACTGGAATAAAAGCGTTAAAATATTCAACAGATTCTGAATTAACGCTGAAAATCGAATATCTTCATTAGGTGACTCATAGGTTTTTTGCAGTATCGAGTATCGATGTGCAAAGTATCGACAGTATCGATACTTGACCCATGTTACAATGTACGGTACTTGAGTACTCGATACCGACAAGTATCGATACTTTTTGGTATTGGTATCGGTATCAAGCACAACACTAATTGTAGGGCAGTATTGTTGCGAGAGCAATGGGCGCTGCTGCTGCTATATTTTCCGGGAATATCCTCTCGTCCGTCCGTCCCTCGTTGCGGGCGTTAGGCACTGCTACGGCGGCGATATGTGGCTTCGTTGCTCCGTAGAAAATATACGGCTTCTGTACCGTCGTCTCCCTCGCGGCGAGCTAATGCGGCTGGCGGACGACGGGCCTTCCTCTCGTCTCTCGCTAAACCGTTGCCGTCGTCTTAACCTGGCGTGTGGCGGGCTCTTTGTTGAGGATTTCGTCTGTCCTCCGATTCCCAACGTCTCTGGCGTTGCGGCGGGCTGGTTACGCTTGAGCTCCTTCGTTTCGGGCTTCCTCTCGTTACTGCGTCGTCCCTTGTTATAACGTCGTGGAAACTCTTCCGTTCCTCCTCCGTGGCGGCGGGCGACCGTCCTTGCTATCGTGCTCCGACGGTTTTTTTGTCTCGCTCCTCGTTGGCTTCAGTTGCCTCGTCCCCTTTCCACGTTTTCCTTCGGAAAAACCAGCTTCGATCTTCCCCGTCCTCCCACCATCACGGCCATACTTTTTCTCCTCGTGCTTCTCGATCTTCACGCGTGAAACCACGTATCTCCCGCGTCGCTCGCTCCTCCTCCTCATTGGCTCATTCTCTGTTTTTTCCGCCAATCTTTGCTCGCTGGTTCCACATCTCGCAGCGGGAGTGGGCGGATGATGATCAATGTTATCATCTGTATCCATCGCCCCCAAATTCGCTGACACTTGGTTTATGTTACATTGTTATTATTGTTGATGTAATAATGTTCTGAACAATACTATGATTATAACAATGTTTTTAACTCTTTACATTTTATATTCTTTAAAACTTTTACTGATGAAAAAATCAGTTAAAGAACTTTCAAAAATTCTACCTGATGAAGGTCCTTGAT
>JAHWFO010117521.1:2402894-2594134 GCA_023313115.1 Rhysida immarginata
CTGGTTCGAGTCCAGGCCGTGGAATTTTCTTTACTATTTTTCACTATTTATTAATACAAGCACAATTAAAACTTTAATTATTGATATTGGCTTGCGTAAAGCTCCAAATAAAATTCACACAATAATGCCCTCGGTCTTGACGTTACCCTTTTTATATAAAACTATGACCTTGCAGATAACTTTAAATATTGAAGACTACGCATTCCTAACGTAATAGGTAAAGGGAATTAATTAAAGTTATGTATCCGTTGTGCTTTTAATAAAGTTCACCCCAGCAGTGAACCATAATATGCCTTAGTAATAAATGCACTGCGTTATAGCTAACCGCAGGCTAACATGTATGTCCGACAAATGTCCGAGACACTGAAACGTATTAATTAATAGTTCATTAATTACGACGGCTTCCAATTAATTCAGACAACATCACCGCCAATACGCAATAGCTTTAAACTTGAAGAATTATTCCAAGTGAACGAAATCCAAGGTGCACTAATCTTTTGCCATTAATTAGAAAGAAGAATGTAAGTCACTTACGATACATTCCGAGATATATCCTATTCGGAGATAACGAAATATGTCCATCCAGATAAAAGAGAATTCGCATTCAATTACGTTTAGCTCGTTGGCGAAGTAACGCTGAAAGATCCATTTTTAAGCGTGCTCCCAATCAACAATTTCGGAGACGCATGAGCCGGCGAAAACTTCTCATCTTTGGAGCAGTACGAACCCACCTAGGTCCTCGGGCAGAAATCCTTGCAGAGACCACGGAAAAATTCCCACGCAGGAATGAAGAGGGCTATACTCCGTGGCGACGAAATTACGTCCGTACAACTGACATTTGACACCTCTAACACATAGAGCGGCGAGCTACTCGCTGGTCGGCAAATCGACGAAGGCACACTCATGTACCTAACCTAACCGCTGCTCTTACTGTTCCAAATACCTTCACAGAAAGTCCTTATACCCAGCTCTTTATGTGCTCTTTCCACGCCCTTCCTAGTCTAGCTGTACTTTCTCTTTATATCGTACCCTTTTTCCACGTTGCTCCATAATCCTCTCTTTTTCCTCTCTTCAACGAACTTTTTCCTCTCATTTGAAATTTTTTCTTCTGACGTATTTTTCGTCATTCCTTTTTCTCCTTGCTTATTCGCCCAAATACCTGATGACGGGAATGACGCTAGCGACGACGTCACCGAGCAGTCGTGTGTTCGATTCCTCTTCGGAGATCGACGTAATGAATAAGATGACGTACCAGGTGATGACGATCTCCGTGACGGCGATCTGTCGGGCTTCTCTCTCCTCTCGACGGAATTTTGCCCTGACACACAGAGATTTTTAATACTTTCATGAATGATTGTGAAACACTCCGGAATGGTACAGGATGATTCAAAAGTTACTGTGCAGTAGTGCATGGAAATTACTTTGCCTGAGCTGAAGAAGGGTCACCACTGAAGTACAGCAAATCTCACCAGCCATATTGAGCAAAGTGTTTCACAACATGCAACTGCGTGCTAACCGATGTCGTTTAAGGCCGGTGTCGGGCATTTCCAGCATTAAACGTGAGTGAATGCCAACTCTGACCAGCCACTGCACAGTAGCTTTTGAGTATTAATATCTTTTTTAAATGGTGCAATAACAACGGCTTAACCTAAAAACTAAAATGATGACCATTACCCAAAAAATTAAATCGATTATTTATTCCTATACAGGGTGTATCTGAAACCCTGTCACAAACTTTTAGGGGAGGTAGTATGGATGATTCTAAGCAAAAAAGGTTTATATGAACAAGGGTCGGAATTTGAACGATAACTGAGATATGAACAGAAATAAAAATGCCGCCACCAAGATCAACAAGTTAATAACTCAGGTTCTGTAAAGCCTAGATTAAAGAAATTTGGGGTGATAGCAGGGTACATAAGACTGTGTATACCGTTAAAATTTGATCGAATTCCAACAAGAAGTTTCCGAGTTACTCATTCAACATCATAACACGTGTTCACTTGTGAGTACTAACCAGCACTTGTTACAATTTTGACTGCGTAACTCGGAAACTTCTCGTTGGAATTCGATCAAATTTTAACGGTATAAACAATCTCATGTACCCTATTATTTTTCCAAATTTCATCGTCCCAGATGTTGTAGAAAGTGAGTTTTCAATCACCCATACTAATTCCCCTAGAAGTTTGTTCAATGAATTCTGAGACACCCTGTATAATGAATGAAAGCTCCATCGAGAGAATGTCTTTAAAGATTTGGGGATCAACGTCGATTCACACTGTAGATTTGGGGAATATATTGAATCTATTATCAATAAGCTTTTGAAGAAATTCATCAGAATGGGAAACTTGTGACTGCCTATGCTGTGGTTTTTAATGCAATTGCCCAGCCTCTCATTCGATATGTTATTTATGTTTGGGGTCACTGCGCACCAACAGTCTTCAATGGGCTCAGAAGGGTTTATACAAGATTTTTTTTCTTTATTTGTACTATAGATTTTATCGTAATGCTGGTAGCTACTCCTACACCCAACTTAAATCTAAACTTAGTTTATATGACCATTGAGATCTGTTGAGAATGGAGTGTATCAAGCTTGTTCAAGATGTTTTGGTGGGCAGGATCTATGCCCCCGATATTTTAGGTAGATGTACTATCAATGCCACCGTCGTAATAGAAGCACCGTTTTTTTTTTTATCTTAATTCATGTCAAAGTTTCTGTTGTAAGATCTTTAACTTTTTAACCAATCTTCAACCAATGTTTCTGCTTGATTTTGTATTTTATGACTGTACCAAAGAGCTCCCCGCCCTGGCTATTGTTGTTGGGTCTTGCCTCTTTTCTGCTTATGTCGAAATAAAGATTAATTTAATTTAATCCTCTTAAATGAAACTCATTAATGCCGGCACATCGTTTTTTCTCTTTGTGGTGCATGAAGCTAGAAGCCTCTGCACCGAAACATTAGGATTCTAAATCCTTCCGGCGTTCCGGAAGGTAATAAAACAGTAACCGTGTTAGTAGACATAGCGGAAATATTCATGTCAACAGATAGAGAGTCTCTCCAAATTTTGTATGTAAATCTTAAAGGTGTTACATATGTCCATCCTTGGTGAGGCGGCAAACATCAATATTCAAAAGCCTGCCATACACGTCCCAAAATCTTAAAGTCGATGCCAGCGACTACCTGAATAATATTCTTTCAGCTGGGCGTAAATCACGTGGTAAACGGTGCTCGAAGGCTTTGGGTGTGTTTCGATAGATTCACGGAACTCGCGAAAATAGGGTTTTCCTCACTGAATAGAGTTGTGGACCGTCTCAAACGTGCCACATTCCTTTGTTCCGTTCATCTACGTCACAGCCGATGCACTGTAGACGGGTGTAAGTTACAGTCTGCTGCGATTCGATAAAATGACCAACCTGCCTTTCTGAGTCCGATCATCATACACCTCGTGAAATCGTTTGTCTGCTGGAACTGCCTTGGTTGACGACGTCCTGGCATTCACTGCAACTAAACGTTTCCTTAGCAACCAGAAAAAAGTTGGAAGATGATTTCTGTACAAGAGAGAGTAGCAGAAGTATTGCTAATTATGCAAATTCCTTCCCTTATATCGCATTCAAAATGCGCAGGAAAGCTGCGCAATTCGCGTCATTTCCATATCTCTGTGAGCTGGGTCAAACCTGCAATTTGGATATTTTTCTGCCCATTCGTTCATGGTGTTGCATTTCAATGTCACAGAGTGTAAATAAGAAAGAAAGATCAATTTAAAAACCGATGAAGTTTATCTATTATTTTTATTAAGATTTAAAAACAAAATGTAATTTAAAGTGGATGCATAAATATATTTTTGTGCAAATTACATTCCCGAAAGTTTGTTATATTTTAAATCTTAATAAAAAGTTTAGTCTCGGTTTTAATTTTTCATATTATACTTCTTCGAAATTAATTCATGTTTTTATCAAAAAATCGATCAAATCGCCTCAAACTGGAGCAATATTGATGTTTTTTTCGATCCCAATTTCGGATGTGTTCCGCAAATTTCCGCAAAAACGCTATATTGACATTAGATGCTCACTCAAAAGTTCTATAAAAAAGTCAAGCGTCCGACTTCCGGCAAATTATGGCAAATCGCAAAAAAGCACTTCCTGCCATAGACAACAGTTTTAACTTCAACTCGACCAAATCTCTGACGGAGTTTAATGGTCAAGGTCTCGTTATGTTCAGAAGCTTTTGCTTAACTAATTACAGAAACCTGCTTAATTGTAGAAACCTCTTGTATTCACAATAAATAAAATAAATAAGTAAAAATAAAATGCTATTCAGCTTCCGCCCCCCCCCCCCCTATCCGCCCTCCCGATCTTCATTGGAAAATTTCTCCTTCTCCCCACACCCGCAAATGATATAATGGCTGTGCTTTTATTTACTTACATTAATTAACAATATTAAATAAAAATACCTCTGCCGAAAAAGTCTTCGCACCAATACATTGTCGATTTTCTTCCGACTGCGTGACGTTGCCGATAAAAAATTTCGTTTGTCAGAGTTTTTGGGACCTGTTAGAAGGATCTAGGAAGAAGTTCAAGAAATAGATACAATACCCAATTAGTTAATTCGGTAAATCATTCTTCAAATTTTTTCTAAAAGAACCCTCCCCCTCAAAAAAATGTGAAAAAAAACAACTTTCAACAATAGATTTCTGTTTTTTATACATAATTTGTTGTTAACTCAATAAAACTGATCTCAAAATTATTTTTTAAAAATATAAAAATCGGGGCTTCATTAAAATGTGCCTTCCCAAAAGAGAGGGGGAAAATAGCCCCCTGCCCCCTCCTAGTCGACATATTTTTTTATTCCGACTCTTTATCTAAATACTGGAGTTATAGTACAAACGAATGTGCATACGAAAATTTCGAAAACACAAGTCCAATGGTAACTTTTCGAAATCTCTCGAATTAGTCCGCCTTTCAACATGGAGTTAACTTACATGCTGTAAATTTTTTATAATTGTAAACGAGGATAGATTTAATGAAGAAATCAGCACAAAATATGCGTAATAGCATAGCATATTTGAAAACCATCGAATAGAATAATCGGGGAGGGTGGAGATTCGTCACCCCCCCCCCCAAGATTTTATTTTCTTTCTTAATATTTTCTTTATTTATAAATCCCACAACATTTTCATCACTGATTTTATCTATTACCATATTTGAAATAACTTTATTTTTCATTATCTTGCATTGTAATTTCAAAGTTTTCAGTTTAGCACTTTTTTCAAGTTCTGAATTAAATTTTTAAAACATTTTAATTAAGTTAAAGTGCTTGTGTAGGATATTTTGGAGGGCATTTTCCTAGGGGGCAATTGTCCCGAGGGCAATTGTCCTAGAATCCCCCTAATATAAGTGATGCTAAGATAAAGGAAGGTATATTTGTTGGACCGCAAACAAGAAAGCTAATGAATGGTAATGATTTTGAAAACAGTTTGAATGACTATGAGAGTGCTGCGTGGAATTTTTTTAAAAAGGTTATAAAAAACATCGTTGGAAATCATAAGGCAGATAACTATTGGGTTGACAAATAAGTTCGTTTGCCATTATATTAAAATTATTTATTTAAAGCATTATTTATTTATTTATTTATTTATTTATTTATTTGTTAATAACAATATACAACTAACACACATTAACATAAAAATGATGAAAAATAAAATTTTCTATAAATACAGGTTTATTTAATCTTTATATATAAAAATCCAGTGTACGGAAGTAAATGTTCTAAAAACTTTTGAACCACTCATCCGAATGAGCTCGTACTCGCACCATATGTTCATTAGGTTCAGAGTAAGATTTACATGTGCCGAGTGTCAGGTTGACCTAAAGTTGGGGGAAGGGGGGTTAAAATAAAAAAAAAATACAGGGTGGGCCAAAAAAATCTCGCCACTGAATATTTTTAAGTCCAATGGAAACGATCCATAAAGGGGTGAGCGATTCTAGAAGGAAGAACACTACCATTAAGTCGATGTAGGAACTTAATCGTAAAGTGTTTAATTTTTACTTTCTATTAGTCAATAGATATTCAGTAAAAGAGAAAATGATCTAAAGAGTGTACAATTTGTGTATTATTTAAGATTATGTTCACCTCGTCTAAAAATCGACTCGTTCCATTTAACGTTAACGCCTGCCTTAATTAATGGTAGCGTTCTTCCTTCTAGAATCGATCACCCCTTTGTGGACCGTTTCCATTGGACTTAGAAATTTTCAGTGGTGAGTTTTTTTGTTCTTTTTGGTCCACCCTGTATATACCGTGTGTTTCAAAAGTTCCCGAACGCAGGAGATGACTTTCCCTGCATAACGTACTGTTGTGCAAGTATGCTGAAGGGCTGGTAGACAGGAGCCACTGTCTCTCAACCTCTTTGTTTCAATTAATGGATGCTCCTAGTCGTTACGAATCCCGCTATTTATTTTACATAAATGCAAATACGCGAATATGAGAGTGAAATAAAAGGTTAAAGTAAAAAATACTAGAACTTTTATTTATAAAACCTAAGATATACGGTATTAAGCCTATACCGATACAGTAACAGTTTAAGAAGCGTTTATTGTGTGAAAACAAACAAATGAAATACAGTATGCAAGATCGAGCAGAGATGGTTCTCCTTTGCGCGAGAGGGGATTTGACGTTGCACAATGCCGCCGACGAATTCCATGCCCGACATCCTGACCGCCCGAAGCCTTCAACAAGTACTCTTTCGACTCTAATGAGACGATTTCGAGAGACAGGAAATGTTGTGGACAGACAACGGCAAGGTCGACCACGTACAGGGACAGGTCCGCAACAAACGGCGGCCGTTGTAGCAACAATTGGGGCTTGTGGCGTACAATCGACGCGTGCTGTTGCACACGCCCTTCGAATCAGCTACTCGTGGGTGTGGCACATCTTGCATGGTTTGAAGTTCCACCCGTTCAAGATGCAGTTTCATAAAGAAATGACAGACGGTGACGAGGATCGTCGAGTGCAATTTTGCGAGATAATGATGAGCAGATGCTGCGCTATCCCGTGGTACTTGCTTCACCGACGAATGCACGTTAACTTTGCACGGAGAGGTAAATCACCACATCTTCCGTTACTGGTCCGAATGCAATCCACATTGGATGGGTGAAGGCCACACCCAGCTTCCTCAGAAAATAAACGTCTGGGCAGGCGTTATGGGCACTAATCTCATAGACCCCTTTTTCATTGACGGAACACTGGATGGCCCCAAATACCTTCAACTATTAGAAGAACGAGGTTGGCCCAGCTGTTGCCGAGGCAGCAAGCGAAAACGACATCTGGTTCTAACAGGATAGGACTCCTTCCCATTACGCCGTCTCTGTACGCCAGTATCTGGACGAAGTATTCCCTGACGGCTGGATTGGCAGAAGGGAGGGAATTGAGTGGTCGCCTTGATCCCCGGATCTTTTCCCGCTTGAATTTTTCTTATGGGGCTATGTTAAGCACATGGTCTTCGAGACACGCCCTGCAAGCATTAACGAACTGAAGGAAAGAATTAGGCAGGTGATGGCAAATATTCCTCAGGCAATCCTAATCAATGCCTGCAGTGAGTTTGAGCACCGACTAGCGTATTGCCAAGAGGTGAACGGTGAACACTTTGAGCACATGGTGTAACCTACATTTCCTAATCAATACCGTTTCATTTGGGAATGTTAAAATAAAATAAACACATTTGAGAAATTTTGCCACTATGTAAAACCTATTCTATGTAATTTATTTCAGCACATGGTTTATTTTAGTGGTTGGCCGAACATTACTCCTGCTGTCATAGATTAGGCTTTCCCTACATACAGAAGGGGCAGTTCGGGAATTTTTGAAACACACGGTATAGATTACTTTTGAATTTAGACTCATATTTCTTTTAACTATTTTCCAATTTAAGAATTTAAAAAAAATTGAAATTAAAGCCTACAGTAATATTAGAAAACAAAAAGCCAGTAAGAAACACAAAAATTAAAATTGTACAATATCCTGGAATAAAAATTAGCCTTGACCAACACAGAGCATCTTCTTGAACTAACGGAAAATGATGCAATTCCAAATGTCAATCTCCTCAGTGAAACACAAAAAAGACAATTACATGAGGCACTAAAGTTCAGGGCTGACTCCGTAGCATGTGGAATCCTTTCTTCATCACAAGATTATACAATTTACGTCCAAGTAAGCATATTCAATGAAATTAAATAAGGTACAATGAAAATAATGCGAAAAAAATCAATAATAATAAAAGCCTATCAAATTATGAATTTTTTGACCTGAATAAATGATAATCTGAACAGGCCAGATCAGATGAGGCAAAATATCCCAGCCAAGACTAAGCAATTTGTTTCGAGTGGTTAAAGATGTATGCGGTCTGGTGTTGTCTTGGTGGAATACGACACCCTTGTGATTAGCGATTGTATGAGATATATTCAACCTTGTAGCAATCTCTTGCACCAATTGGGATGGATTTGCTTCGACCATAGCCTTAATGTCACTTGTATTAATCTTCTTAGGATGACCAGAGCAGGGTGCATCATTGATGTCAAAATCTGCAGAACGAAATTTGGCATATCACTTTTGACATACACGTTCTGTTAAGGGATCATCTCCATAGATACTGCATATTTTCTATGAGTGCCCCTTTGCTCTTTTTTAAAATAATATAGCAAAATATGACGACGATGCAATTTATCCCCTTCCATATTCACAGCTATACAGCACGCATAATACTGATGCTAACCAAATCCAACTTCACAGACACATAATGTAAAACATGTACTTTCAAATGTGTATTCGATTTTCATACTACCACTAAACATGCGATAGCTAAATTGCAATGAAGCAAAAACCGAATGAACTTATTTGCCAATCCAATACAAAGGACTTATAACTGGGCTTCGTAAATCTATAAAGCACTTGGATGTAATACGTCACTTAATATCCATTTTTTAGATTTTCATCTGGATTCTTTCCCTACCAATCTTGGAGCTGCTTATGAAGAAAATGGAGAACGCTTTCACCAGGAAATATCTACTATGGAAACACACTACCAGGGAAAATGGAACCCAAAAATGCTGGCTGATTACAGCTGGAATTTCAAGACTGATGAACCTATATAATAAAATCCAAAAGTAGATTTTAGGTATGTACAAATTGCATGTATAATATTCTTATGCTACCATCACAATATTTCTTTCTTATTACAAAAAATGGTAATTACAAAAAAAAATATGCTTGATAGATAGAACCACTTATATATTTGAAATCAGCGACAAAAACACTATAGAATTCAGCTATTAACATTTTTGTAACAAACAAAAACCAAAACTTTGTTAACAAGTAATATTGAAATTATAATCCCATAAACGATACAGCATTCGACAGAGCATTAAATAAAGCATGTTTTACAATATTGATGAACTTTGTTAGAACAGTTACGGGACAACTTGACTGTGTTAGAACAGTTACGGGACCGAATAACATGCAGTTGATCCAATATGGCTGCCTCTGAGGATGGCTTCCTTGCAAAGATGTAACTCTCACCAATCACAACAACTTACGCCGCACTACTTTTCTATGCGACGTCACATCAGGGCGTGAAAGGGTTGCGTAACTGTTCCAAAACAGTCAAATTGCTCTGAAACGCACTATAGATATATTATTTGCGTCGGAGTGAGCGGTGGAAGTAATTTGCGCATTCATATCGGGCATTAGTTGTGGAGCACTCGCGCAAAACGCAACATGTCACACACGAGTAGTTTTAAGTAAAACGCAAAAGTTTCAGGAGGACATGATGCATTTTGAAGCGGTCATCATTTTTCAATACATGTTTTTACTATTAATTTTGAAGCGTTTTGCTACAAGGCACATTGGAAAATGAAGTAAATATGATGCCCAAACAGAATATCGAAGAATTTTAAAAATTTCCCAAAGTGTATATGTTGCGTTTTGCGCAAGTGCTCCTCAGTTCACCTTGGTGGCGCGACACCTCAGCTTTGAAGCGCTCTCGCCGAGCCCATTGATGTTCGACATTAGACTTCCGGGTCTTCATGAACTCCCATCTTTCGAACTGTTTTCCTGTTGACGTTTTCTATAATTTTTCTGGTGTTTCTATGCATAAATTTGGAATTTCTGTAATTTTTGCGAAATTTCCACACTTCGAAGGCAGATATCAAAGACACTATTAAATATTGAAGTTTAATTTTTAAGCGGTTTTATAAAGCGCATAAGGACAAAACAAATGACACCATAAAACGTCATGCTATTGCAACGGAAGCCGAAGCTAAACTAAATTAAAATCCCCCATAGCGCACTTTTTCTGACTCAACTTTGCACTGCGCTTGCGTCAGCCGATGACGTCAGCATAAACGGGCTCAATGTCTAAAACATTCTTTGTTTTAAGCTTTATCAAAAAAATATCGCTCATTTTTCTATTAAGAATAGTTTTTATGTTATCAACAAGTCTTCGTGATCAACACTTTTCCTGACATTCACAATTGAAGCGTGCCATCCCAGTATCGAAACGTAAGAATTATTCTACGTCATAAAAAGTAATAAAAGTTCCAAAAATTACCATTAGAGGGCGTACTATAGCGTTCTAGAGAATACAACTACCGTATGAACTACACAATTGTCGTGTAAAATTTTTTGAAGAATCTTGTGAACAGTTGCACGAGGGTGGTCTACAACTCTTGCAGTACGCCGAACAATGGTGCTGCCCATGACATTTGTCATCTTGTCCTCCATCATTTGTGTTGCTACATCATCCATCACCTTTCGTCCTCTTCGTGGCTGAAAACCAATGAGTCTGTTCCTTCAAATCTCACAATCATTCGTCTTAGTCCGTTGCCAGTGAGTAACTGATTCACCATTTTGGTAAAAGAATTTTACTAGTAAAGCACGTTCTGGAAGAATCAAAGTCACATTAGTAGCTTCACATAACAAAAATTAGTAATTGCCAATTTCATTTTGAAATGCTCTCTCCATTGATAGTTTTTGGAACTAACTTTTTTTTCTGTAAATAAATTCCCATCTTGTAATTAAAGCATTTCCAAAATTTCATGATTTTCTGATCAATGCGCCAGCCTTTATGGAAGAGATAAATTTACTCTTCATTTGTTTCCACGTGAGAAAAACTGTTCGAAGCATGGATACACCATTTAAGAACGGGAAAATAAACCATCGAAAGAAACGGTGGTGTGCAGCAGTAATCGACGAGGAATTCATTCACTGAAATTGAACTTTTTTATATTATTTGTTTTCCTTCGCTAATCTCTTCGCTGGAGCTTCCATTATTTTCTGCGACTTACCAGATGTTTAAAAATCTAATAAGAATGAGATTGTAAAGCGTCCAGAGTAAAGCGGCAATAAATTTCATCACCATTATCGTCTACCCTATTTAAATTTTACTTTTTAAATTTTATTACCGTCACCAGTATTATGCTTGTCTGTGCTTATTTCTTGAAAATTCACTTATTCTAATTCGAAAACTTTTGCTCAGAAAATATTACATTTAAACAAATCCGCAAATTTGCTGTGAATGGATCAATATGTTAAAGTTGCTCTAAACATCTCAGTTTTCGCGTTTGTGTTTAGAAAAATTCATTTCCCTCCGGCTTCTGTTTTTTTTTATTCAAATCCGAAGCGTATCTACTTGGAAGTGCAGTGGCAAGATTGTAAACGGATAGGCGTGCAACGAATCCAGTGTTACTATAGGAAAGTGTAACAGAAACTTTAGCTAAACGTTAAAATCTTGAATTTAAAATTACTTCTGCGTCACAGTTACAGCTCCTTCTTGGAAGGTTTGCAAGATTTTTCTATAAGATGTTCATCTTTGCCCCATTATTGAAAGCTATTGTTATTTGCTTCATTTGGTCAATGTGAAGCCGCATGTTTTCTTACCATTTCGTTGTACATCCTAGATAGTAAGCTTACGTGAATATTGTACAAAGGTGTAATTTGGGATTCATCCCTTCGAGCACTCACGATTATTCTTCGTTCGAAGTCCCTCGAATCAATACATTCGACTTTTCCGCTAAGGCACCATGCACTAATTGAAACTTAGGACGTCATTCACTACATACACCATATTGCCATTAATGACTGGACACTTTCGATTTTAGACGTTTTGTCGAATATCTAGAAAAATACTTGACGAATATCCTGAAATTTCAGGGGTGTAAAAAGGATGTTACACCTCATATATTTCAGCGAAGGTTTTCTCCCGAAGGCAAATAGGGGACCAGCAAAGAAGTGAACCAAAAAAATAATGTTTGTAAAAAATAATGCTTGAAATGCATTGTAGCTGTCGCATATGCTTAAGAGGCTTGTTTAAACTTTCTGTGTTCATTTGTATGAGAATAGCACGTATATTCATGGAGATATAAAGGTTTCTTAAAAAGGTCGAAATTTGTTTGTAATACGCAAGATTTTCAACCCAATGCAATGCTATTTACAGAAAACTTGACAAACTACAGTACAGACAACACCCTGCAATTAGAATAGAAAAATATTAAATATTTGATGAAATATGAGCATTTTTACTAAATAATGTTTAACTGCGCATGCGTTACCAAATTGTCTTTTGCATAATTTATTAGCCAAATGTATAGAGCTACTCTTATAAAAAGCCCAAGCAAATATCGTGAAAATTGAGAAAGATATCGCCGATAGAATGAGTAGAATTTCAGTTGCTGTCACAAATAAACAAAACGATAAGAGGCTTTCTCCAAACTTTTATTTTTGGATCGGACACCAGTATCAACCTCTTCTCCTTACGCTGACAAGAAAAATATTGACTTCATATTGACTTAATATCAGCGTAAGAAAACATTATTTAGTAAAAATGCTCATATTTCATCAAATATTTAATATTTTTCTATTCTGATTGCAGGGTGTTGGCTGTACTGTAGTTTGTCAAGTTTTCTGTAAATAGCATTGCATTGGGTTGAAAATCTTGCGTGTTACAAACAAAAAACTTACGAAAAATTTCGACCTTTTTAAAGAAACCTTTATATCTCCATGAATATACGTGCTATTCTCATACAAATGAACACAGAAAAGTAAAACAAGCCTCTTAAGCATATGCTACAGCTACAATGCATTTCAAACATTATTTTTTACAGGGTGATTCCAAACATTATTTTTTGGTTCACTTCTTTGCTGGTCCCCTATTTGCCTTCGGGAGAAAACCTTCGCTGAAATATATGAGGTGTAACATCCTTTTTACACCCCTGAAATTTCAGGATAATTCGTCAAGTATTTTTCTAGATATTCGACAAAACGTCTAAAATCGAAAGTGTCCGGTCATTAATGGCAATATGGTGTATATGAACCATTCGTATACTTCATTTGCTACCCATCGTGATGCCTATATCCAAATAGGATGAAACATTTGTAGTTGGAATATTCCTGTTAAATCGAAGTATCAGTGTATAGACACTATGTGTAACGATCAAAGTTAAGCTGCAATTTTGGACGTTTGATTGGCCAAAGTTGATGACAGGTTGGCAGAGAAAATATAATTTGTCTTTTTCATAAGGAAAATATAACAAGAATGATTTTACCGCCAAAGAGGATAAAGGGAGCACATTTTCGTGTTATAGAATCATACATTTTAAAACACTTTAGAGAAAATATATAAATATGAAAACTAAATTGTAAATTACTATTTAAGTAAACAAATGTATAGAGAGAATTTAAACAAATAAACTTGAAGAACTGAAAGGTTAAGTTATTCTTTATACATTTGAACAAATAAAAGTTCTTTAATTTGTAGGCATTCCAACATAATGTTAAACAAAGTGGGCCTCAATTGCTGAAGCATTAGGTGTAAGCATCTATTATTTTTTCATATTCAATTACTAAAGTGTTTCTACGTTACCATCTACTATTGGAGCAAGCGATTAACTACTATTAATTAGCTAAATGTCTCACAGCATTTAGGTTTAGATACTATTAAGCTTATCAGCAATATGCTCTTGATACAAATAAGCTATGGATAACAATAGGTCTAAAAACTCGTAAGGAGTTGGTTTATATATTACACGCCATATCTTAGCACTGAAATTTTCCAAAGATAACATATAGCATGATTAAAACATGTACTACTAAATAATTCCGACTACCATTATTACTCGTTATATTCACTCATGACACGTTGTTAGGAGTTGTTTGATATATTACTTGCCATATCTTACCTTTGAAAAGTTCCAGCGTTACTATATAACACCACATGGTACCATTAGGGCACGTGCTACTAAAGCAATTGCCATTATCATTATTTACTCGCAATATTCACTAATAACACGTTGTTACAAGTTGTTTGATTTATTACATGCCATATCTTACCATTGAAAGTTCCAACAGTACATATGGTACCATTAGGGCACGTGCAATAATTCCTTCTATCATTAGTTACTCATTATATTCACACATGACAACTTGTTACGAAATGTTTGGTATATTACATGCTATATATTAGCATTGAAAATTCTAGCGGTACCATATGCTACCATTAGGGCACGTGCTACTAAACACTTCCCACTATCATTATTTACGCGTTATATACATTCATGAGAAATCCTTACACCTACACGTGCCACTAGAGCAATATCGGCTATCACTAGTTATTCTTATATATTCGTTCATGAGGCGTCGTGACGATTTGTTTGAAATATTACATGCGATATCTGGTTATAGGTAATTTTTAAGGGGGTATCATAATGGTACCATTAGAGCACGTACCTATTCCGGCTATCTACGTTCATACTTTTTCGTGCTCTGTCCCATGCCAATGGATTTGTGAAAACAGAGTGTGAAGAAGTTAATTCGTTTTCAAGTTATCGTAATAAATAATAAGCTCCCTATGAATAATAAAATTCTTTTGATTTAGAGACCGTTCTGCCCTTTCAATAGTCGTCATCACGTGCATCGTGCACGCGCACCATCTCATTAACGTTTAGGGCATGCGCAGAACCGAACCGTTGTGCTCAGTATGCGTTTTCCCCAATGCAAAGATAATTCGTGTCTTCCAGCAATTCAATACATGCACTCACTCTCTCTCTCTCTCTCTCTCTCTCTTTTGCAACGCATTGTTGGAATTGTGTCTACAGACAGACGGACGGACGGACAGCTGGACAAACCGACCACATAAGCACTTTTCTACGAAAATGTTCTAAAAACGAGGAGTAAATGATATTCTGATGTAGGAATATATGGTGGATGTTTCGACATCTCAAACTCTTTCGACTTTATTAGGAGCTTTAGCATAAAAGCTACTTATAAGAATGCGCCCTTGGTCTGTACGTTTATCCGGCCGTCCGTCCGGCCGTCTGCCGTTTGCACGATAACTTGAAAACGGATTAACTTTTTTAAATTCTGTTTTCAGAAATATGACCATCAAAGTCTTAGCTCGGCCGTATCAACTTTTCAGAATTTTTCGTGGACCCCTTTAAGTCGAATTCACGTGCTAAAACAGTGAGTGTAAAGAATACAAAGATAATGGCATGTCATATAACAATCGATTTGTCAAGAAGGAATACATTGTTACTTTCTGTTCATCTTGTAAGCACTACTGACATCGGCGCGCGTACGTGAAATCGCTTTGTCGACGCACGATTGCTCAAGTGCTTATTAAGTAGCGGAAGAATGGAGCTACTTATTGGTTTTATAAAGTCAGTTCGTCCTCTAAAAAATTTCTACATTTTTTGAGATAGAAGGTTGAAATTCGGAATGTAGATCATGCCATCTCCACTATTTAGTTTGGTTTTGATTGGTACAATGGGATCGGAATTACGGGGGTGGGATTCAGGGAGGGCAACATACGTGTGTGCTTTTCAGGTACGTAAAGGCGTTAAATTCGGTATCCAGATTCCTCTAGGCAAGATCTACAGTACTATGAAGTTTAGGCCCAATTGTTCCAGGGGGGGTCGGACTTGCGGGGGTGGCATTCACTTGGTCCTTAGAACTATGGCATGTTATACGTTCGGAAATGATGAAAAAGGAAAGACGATATGAGGTTTTTTACATTTTATACATATTATGTTCGAGAAAATCAATTTTTTTGATTAAAAAACTTGGGGAGAGGTAAAAAGTGCAGATAAAGGGGTAAAAATAGATGACCGCAGGATCTGCCACTTGCCTTCCCCTACTCGGGGGGTGGGGGTGGTTAATTTCTTTTTAATAAATGTATTAATGTATTTCTGCTCCACTGCTAAAGCTCCTACTTGGAATGTTTACAAGATTTTATTTGAATTTTTCTCCTCATGGTTCACACAACATATTAAAGATAGAAAACATTATATTTTAAGTCACCAGGCTGAGTGAAAAGTTTGTTTATAATAAAAAGTTCAAAGAAATCAAAAAATGCAGTTTATTCGTTGAAGTATATTACAGTTTGATGTCATCTTTGTGCCTAAAGCTCAATTCTGGTTGGAGGCAAAAAAAACTCGGCACCCGCTCGCGACTTCCTTCGCATTGTTGAATGCTCTCCGTGCAGGAAGTGATCAATGCATCGGAAATGATGGCAGTTTGATGACTCAAGTTTTGGGCTGTATGCAGTGTGGAAGAGCACTTCAGTTCCGTCAAGTTTCTGGAGTTTGGTCTTAGTCCGATTAACGGTTTGTGTCGGAGCGGTGTCATCTTCGATTGACTAATGCTAGGCAGCGAGCTTTCAGAAAGTCATAAATTCGCTGCAGTCGTCGGGCAAAGAAGTTATTTCTCACAGCGTGCCTATTTGAAAAAAGTTCAAACTACCTCTCCTTGAGATTTCACTACCTTTAGGTTCGATCCGCCCGCGTTTGACAGCTGGCTCCGAAGCATGTCCGGAATGGAGCCACTGATTTCCCTTGGCGGGATTTTTAAAATGCATTCAGTTTCCATTTACGAAGTGCATGAGTTTCGCTACACATCTTTAACTAAGAAACTAAAAACTTTTACACGAAATTAAATGCAAACTGAAGAAGTGAAAATTCTATACAAAATAAGCACAAATATAACAGAAAAGTAATGATGTAACATTGAGATACAAGTTGCTATATTGAAGTTTGTTAAAATACGAACGAAATTTTGACTCAACCTGCTAAAAGGTAATTTGACGCCTTAATTGGCCAATTATATAAATTACTATTATCACTCGATTCAGGCAACATTATTAATAATTACTGTGACTATGCTGTATATATTTCGTAGTAAATGTTGGATCAATACACTAAAATCATAAATCAAATGAAAATTTAAAATTACCTGTCTCGTTAATTACATTTCAGCAAATTGTTTGAAATTATCTGAATCAAACGTGTACATATCACCTATTTAAGAAAGAGGTAAGTCTATTCATAGAATTTGACCAGCATTGGGAAAGTGAAAGACCTAACTGACTTCAAAAAGGGACTCATTGTTGGTGCTCGTCTAGCTGGAGCCACGATTGAAACAACGAAACAGCTGACTGAATTCCCGAAAGGTGCTATATACGGAATATTCAACTGTTGGGAAAGTGATCCACGGTCTTTGTGTAAAAAAGGGATAACTGTGGCTCAATGACAATAAATCATGAGCGAGAATACTTTCGTTTAAAACAAAGAAATAGGACATCAACTTCCATTATGCAGCAATTGACAAATGATTTTAACCAAGAATCTGCCAGAATCATATACTGGAATTGAAACGTATGGAAATCAACATTTGCATGTCTATACGAAAACCCGTGATTTATACAAAGAACAGAAAAGTTCATCTACAATGGTGGCTGGAATCTCGTGATTGGACAAGTGAAGAATGGGACGGTCTCTGATCTGATGAATCACGATACATGTTGTTTGGCCGGAGTCCCATGTAGGGATCTTACCAAGACCACTCAAGATTCTGGTATCATAGTCCGGAGCTTATTATGCTCGACCTGATATTCAAAGAAACTCGCGTGCTTTCTATGGAATACCTAAACGTTGTTGCCGACCATTCCGCATTGCTGCATTTTTATTGTGCATATGACGGGTTCTTCATGAACAATACGAGCGTAATAAGGTACTCCTGTTCATCGTGCGCGGTTGATTCAGCAGTGGTTCTGCAAGCACGAAGATACATTCCATCATTTACACAGGACGCCCCAGAGCCCAAATCTCAACGCAACAGAGAATGTTTGGGACAAGTTGGACCACATTTCTGACATCAAAATCCTCTTCCAACAATTCTGCGAGAACTAATGGAATATCTGGGGATGGATTTACAAGTATTTTAACAGCTTATTGACTTCATGTTAACCTGTATACAAGCGGTAGTTCGAGACCAAGGCGGGTCTAGTAAAATATTAAATATGTTTTTAATTCATTGGCCTATGTGTGTAATAGCTGATTAATATTTAGTACTTGACATAGACTAACGTTTCAAAATTTTAAATATGTACGAAGGTTGAGTCAAAAGTAGCGGCGATCACCGCGCAAACTTTTAAATGGGCACCAGATAGGAACTACTCATTGCTAATCTTCAAAGTAGAGTTCATCATGCTCGATGTCTTCATCCAACGATCAGCCAGTTGGCGGATGCCCTCGCGAAACCACTCCTCGGTTTCTGGTCGAAAAAGTCACTGACATTGGCAAGCGCCGTCTACGCAGGAAGTGCGCCATGGACCGGAAGAGATGGTAGTCGGAAGGTTCCAGGTCGGAGCTGTATACTGGATGTGGCAGAACCTCGATTTTTTCCAGCAGAAACCGAGGACACACCTTCATCCGTTGTTGTGCTTGCGCGGGCGTCAGCTCGTGGGTCACAACTCGGCAGCTCCTGTTGACCTTTCCCATGGCGTGCAGATGTCGAAACACACCCGATTGTGATGTCCCGATATCGCCGCTAGTCCACGGGTGGTGCTGCCTGGGTTGGCTTCCACTTGTTGCCGTAGGACTGCGTCATTCACTTTTTCCGCTCCTTGGCGCATCTTCCAGGCCCATGTCTCCAGACGAAAAGCGGGAGAACCACCGTCGTGCTGTCCGTTCATTGGTCACATCCTGACCTTCCACCCTGCAAATTTCGGCGGTTGCTGCTCGCGCACTGGTCCCCTTTTTCCAATAGTTACGAAGGAGCCCGCGTATCACCAATTTTTCTGCCATATTTTTACACTGGCTGACGCAGGTGGCACAATGTCTATGACATTCAAATTCGTACTGACGTTTCTTCCCACTCTTTTCTCTTAATTAACTGCGATATACCCTTGTGTTATATGGTCTTCGCCCAGAATTCGTCAAACTCTAACCCCCCCCTCCCGAGTCGGCCACTACTTTTGACTCAACCTCTATACTTAAGAAGTTTTTCTTATTCAATTCATATTCTATAAACAGCTGCGATATGAATTTGATTTCATAAGAGGGGTTATTTTTCCCAGTTTAATGTGTTGATGGAGACTACAATAGCAATTAATTTATTTAATGTTTAGATATCGTTGGAAATGTTTCAGTCCTAATTCTTTTTCCAGCGTGTAACAACTTCAAAATACTGATTGCGAGTTTCAAGCTCATTTCGCCAGGAGAGGAAATCGATTTAAACTTTTTATTTTTTCAACTCGATAATCATTCAAGAGTAATGCGATTTAGCATTGGCGAAGGGCTCGTTTTCGATCATTACGAGGATTTTTATTCGGATAATGAGCAATTATTGGAGGAACAAAATTTATCCTACAGAGATTTTTCCCCCAATTTCTTTTGCCTTCTGAAGCAACTTGTCTAAAGCGTAAAAAGTTTTTTTTTTTTTTTTAAAAAAAGGAGATTTAAAACTTGTTCATCGATTTTTTAAAGTTAAATACTTTGCTGTGAGTTCTAATTACAGGGTGGCGCACGAAATGTCATAAACTGAAAATGGCTTATAAAAATTTGATAGACCAAATATTCCATAAATTTTGGTATTAGGCGATCTAATTTTTACGGCAATATTTACGACAAGATCGCAAAGTATCGCAGATCATTTTTGACAAAATCTAAAGAAGGGCTCTTTAAAGCATAAAACGAATCAGTTTTATCAACATTAAACTATGTTAAACAATTTACTTTTTGTCTGCGCAGTTAAAATTGAATGATTTTGACCTTCAGCTTCTCTTCGAGATAACATTCTGTTGTGTTCATTCTGATATCCCGTTATGGACAGTGGTCCACATCGAAGTTTCCATTGTAACGAGCTTATGCCAAGCATTGCAAGGGGGGTGGTTGCTCCACACTTCTTCGCGCATTTTCCATAGGCCTCTTAGTCTTGTAGGTCGACTGTTTCCAAGCTCTCTTTTAGAGACCAAAGATGTCTGGGGACTTAAACGGAATGAATGAAATCTGGATCACCTGACTCCGGTCCCTGTTTCTTTTTCTGCATTGTAGGCCAGTGAAGAACGTCACGTGTGGCATGTCGCCTTATCCATATGGTTATGCAGTTGATGAGCCTCTGTACCGTGGAGGCAGGGAATTTAGTGATGGTAAATTTATTCCATGACTTTCGATTGGAAATCGGCCGTATTGATATTAACATACGTATGACACGTTATGCAACCTGAGCTTACCATGAGCACAATATGCAACTACAACTATGCAACTACAACCAAAAACCTTTTTTGAAAACTTCTCGCATTCTCTGATGAAAGTATCCCCTCCTTTGAATCTTTGTGGCGATAACGAATAGCTCGTGGCTTATTTGCGTCATTGAGTATATCCAACTTTAATCTAGGTCCCATTCCCATCTGTCACTGTAAAGTATCTTTCGTATTATTTCTGGCTATGGTGAAGTTTTCGTGGATGTATCGTTCTGTCAGACGTTGACCACATACCGACTCTGCAGTTTTAGGTTTTCTCAAATGATACGTGTGACACTTTGAGACATTTTCAGCCTATTAGCCATGTATTGCTGTGTAGGTGGGTTTGCTAAAGAAGCCAAAGCTCGAAATTTTTTCACGTTGGCTGCATTACGAGTAGGCTGGATTGCGTTTCTTGTTCCTCTGAATAACATTAATGATGGTGCGTAATAATTAACTTAATTATTGGAAAATAGAATAATGTCTAATTATAATGGTCTTTTTAATAAACTCCATCAACATATGATCACAAAGATAGGGGAACAGGTAGACAAAGTGTTCATGGCAACCATTAAATGCTGTTTCGGATTTCTACACTTAAGAGACAAAACATTATGACCGCCTACTCAATAACGCGTTGCGCCACCTTTGGCCTGCAAAACAGCTGCAACTCGCCTTGGCATGGATGCCACAAGTTCTTGGTAGATGACTGGAGACAGGTCGTAGCAAATGTCTAAACAGTGGTCACGCAAAGTCGAGATATTCCGACATGGTGATGTTTGAGCTCTGAGCTGCCGCTCCATAACATCCCAAAATGTGCTCTATCGGATTAAGATCCGGCGAGTTAGGTGGCGAGGACATTAATTGGAGTTCATCGCTATGCTCCTCGAACCACTCCAACATAATTCGAGCCTTGTGACATGGGGCGTTGTCCTGCTGGAAGATTCCATTTCCTGTTGGGAAGACAGACGCCATGTAAGGGTGCAACTGGTCCGCAGCGTTCATGGTCCGTTCTACCACAACTACGGGTCCCAGAGCCGCCCACGAGAACGTCCCCCAAAGCATAATACCGCCACCACCATCCTGTGTATGGCCTGCTGTACAGGGGGGGGGGGGGGGAAGCAACTGTTCGCCTGGAAGTCCGCGTACCCTGACACGACCATCGATGTGATGAATAAGAAATCGTGATTCATCCGACCGGCCAACTCTCTTCCACTTATCCATGGTCCAGTCTCGATGTTCCCGGGTCCACTGTAGGTGTAGTAGAGGCACAAGAGTGGGACGTCTGCTGCGCAGTCCCTTATAAACAGTGTCCGCTGAACTGGGTGTTCCGAAACACATGCACTTGGACCTGTCAGCTCAGCCACTGTCTGACGCCGATCTTGCTTTACCAAGAGGGAAAGTCCCCGACGTCCTTTTTCTTTGATGACGCGTGGGCGTCCATCATCTTGGCGTATACTGTTGGTTTCACCGTCATTTATCACCAAATAAATACTAACAACGGCAGTTTCGAGATACTCGTTCCGATCAAATTCACCATTACAATCTGCCCTCTATCAAATTCGCTTATATCAGCAACCTTTCTCATCACTTGCAAAATTAAGTACTAGACTGATTCCTTACTTTCTCCAGCAGCAGTTAAATACCATTCCCATTTAATTACGTGCCCTCCATGTGATCCAGACGAGTTCATTCCCAATGATGGTGATGGTCATAATGTTTTGGCTCTTCAGTGTATGTCGTCATATCTGAGTGACAGCAGTGTTCAATTTGCTAACTGATATCCTATGACTTTTGGTCTTTGTGAATTCTTTGTAACCCTATTTCTGCACTGATATCTTAATCCTCTGCTTTGTTAATAATAATTTTCTAATTCAGAAAATGTGCTTTAATCTTAAATAGAATTTGTTGGACATTGTCATATGAAACGAAACTTGCCACTGATGAATCAGATCACCTGATTAGCCGAATACAATTACTTCAACCGATTTGCAATTCCACCGTTGTTAACTTTGAAAATTTTCAGTTTATTTCCATTCCAATGCCTAGCATAATGAATTGGTGAATTCATTCTTATGAAATGGATGCCAATTAAGTTAGAATTTGCATGAAAGGAGATTGTCAAAGGAAAGGAATGTAGAAATATAAAAACGATCATTTATTTAAAGACTTTTTTTTCTTTCCTCTTTTTGACTTGATTCCTCTTGGTGATAAGAAAATGAATTAATCTAATGGTCTGTTTTAAAAAATAGAGTATAATATGTTTAATATCATGCAATTTTGCGTTGGAATGTAGAGTTCCCACTTTATTTAAACCAAAGTGGGAACTTATAACCAATAAAGACGAGCAAAAAAATATCATCATCATCCTATAGCAGTTAGATCCGTTCGCGGGCCATAGCACTCCTCCCCAATTAGCGCTTCAATTTTTCTCTATCAATTACTGCTACCTTCCAATTTCTCAAATGGAAGAGATTTACTTCATTCTTCCTGAACATTTCTATCCATCTGTCTCTAGGTCTCGCAAACGATCTCTTCCCTTCAATATGCCCTCTGAGGTCCCTTCCAAGGAGGCGGTGGTTTTTCATTCTGATGACATGTCCTGGCCATTGTAGCCTCTAATTCTTACACTGTCCGGCCAATTTATTAGGTATATTCACAGCCTGGATTCGTCGACGCATAGATTCAACAAGGTGCTGAAAGCTTTCTTGAGGTATCGACGTACGGTGTGTCATATACAATCCTGGAATAGTTTAAGACCATCTAACAAATCACCTTTACGCTATTGATTATATTATTTGGATAATTGTACAAGTTTTAGCATTATTTATTAATAATTCACGATAAAAATTTATCGTATTTTTTTCTTTTAATATGCTGGAAAAAACTTTAAGACCACTTTTTTAAATGTGGAAAAAGATTCGTGACCTATGAAAATGCTTAATGCAAATGCGCAAATGTTTAAATACTCGTAAGCACAACATCACAGCATTGGGCAAAGGAACAAGTTAACTATGGCTCAACAAAAACAGATAACAGCTTATCATGAATGTGGCAAGTCCCATCGAGAAATTGCAGCACTTGCTATACTAAAGATGGCATCATCAACGGGAGCAGTATCTTCAGTGATTAAAACGTATCTTGGTTTACCAGCAACATCACGAACCACAAGATACGGTATGTTTCATAATCGTCATCAAATCATGTTTACATGAAATTCAAGCTAAAACCAAAGCTAAGACAGATGCAGATGGAAGCAATAGTGAAGTTTAGAAAAGATCACGTCGGTAACTCTGGTCTCTGAAATCATGTCGTTTATAGTGACGAAAAAAAATTTAATATCATAGCCCAAATGGTATCCACTGCTATTGGCACCTCTTTAGACAGGAAGAAAATTTTTTTTTCGGTTCGGGTTCAAGGTTGTGGGTCATTAATGATTTGGAGAGTTTTTTCAAAAAATGGCAAAAGTTCACTGGCCTACGTGAGACCGAAGTCAACAATATTTGATTACCAAGACACTTCGGAAAATCATTTACTGCCACTGCGGGATGAAATAATTGATTCTAAATTTGTTTTACAGCAAAACAATGCCCATATTCAATATGGAGCAACGCAAGAACACTAAGTTTTGTTAGAAATTGGGGAAAACGGCGGCGGAGACTCTCCCACGAGTTCGACCAGAGTTATACAGTTTTGGACAGCGGACTTGGTTGCACGACAACGCCCTCAAGGAAGCCCTGAAAGCCACATATTTTGCAGGCGTACCATATATTCATTGACGTGTTACATAAACGCTTAGAATGATTCCAATAAAAGCCTTCACTGATAATTTTCAGCAGTTTGAAAGCCACGAAACATTGTCAAAAGTGTATTGTGGCCAATGGCGATTACATTTAAGGTCAATAAAGGAAGTTTGATTGTATCTCTTGTCTTCTTTGTTTTCTGAAACCATTTACTGAACATTTTAGACACACCCTGTACATTAGATCAGAACTTTCGGGGTGCAAAAGAAAACCGGATTCCAATGTCCGATGGACGCTAGTAATTGTCCAAGACACAAATGACGTAAAACGCTAATTATTAAGTAGCGAAAGAATGAAGCTAATAATTGGCTTTACAATGTCCATCTGTCTCTTCCCTTCATATTTTCTACATTTTTCGACGTAGACTGTTTAAATTGAACATAGCTAACAATGAGCATGTCTTCCTTCACAATTTAGTTTGTTTTTGATTGGACCACTAAAATCGGAGTTACGGGGGTGGGAGCTAGAGAGGACCAAGTGGTCTACTTACTTCATGAGGAGTGTATAAGTAGTGTATAAGGAGTGGTCTACTTACTTCTAACATATGTGGCAGCTCTCCTAGGGACCAGACGTGTCCATCTCAGCTCCCGCACCCGATCCAGTTGCCCAGTTATCCTCCCCAGACACCCTGCCATTCCTCCGACATTGGATACAGGCTCTCCGTTGGTTGGTGAGTGATTTTAAGCCTAGACTGTTTCTTCATCCTTTCCCATCCTTCACCAGCTCTTTTCCTACTCCATTTCTAATCCTAATACATTAATTTATCCTTCAAATCTAACATTCTCTAATTTAATCTAAGCTACCCCCTGCCTCCATTATCTATCTTCTCACCCCGTCCTTCTTTTTTATTTATTTTCACCTCTTTCCCTGTTTCTACCTTAACCCCTTTAGTCCTTAACATTACTCTTATCATTTTTACTCCGATTTCGCTCCCCCCCCCCTTTGATTTTTCCCCCCAGTCCCTTACTCCGCTACTCAACACTGCACTAACGCCTATATTTATACCGATCTTTTCCTTTTTTAAAACTCTTTGGTTTCTACCCCTCTTCACTTCACCAATTCCACCCTCTTTCTAAGGTCTTACTTCTTCCATACCACATGCACCTCTAGAACCCACCCACGACTATCAAGTGACCTTGACTCGGCTCCTGCCTTTCCCTCATCCCTGTTTACTATCTCCCTCCCCCACTACCACCCTCGCTCCCTTTCACGCTTTTCGTCTGTCACCACTCACATCATCCACCCTCCTCCCACCTTGTAGTCACTAGTTAAGGCCTGTTCTTATCCTATAACCCCTGCTAAACCCTCGTTACTATGAAAGTCAAAGGGCCTACACATACACCGACCGACGACGAAATTCGTCGCATATCAACAGACGAAAAGTTAGATCAAATTCAAGCCCATGAATCATCGGTCATGAACATTTTAAAAAATAAGAATCAAAGGCAGAACATCGAATCATTCATCTCCCGAATTAAAAGATGGATTCACCTCAAATCTTTCGACAATTTAAGTTCACGACAGAGATGCCAGGAAATGAGAGATATGTCTGTTCAATGTTCGTTGCCCCCGACTGAGACGGTCGGATTCACGAGCAAGTTAATGGAGGGTCCCACAATAGAAGTCCCCTCCCGAAGTGACAGCGAGCAAACAGATGCCACAATGCGTCAACAAGAAATGCTACAACGTATAAAATCCATTGAAAAACAATTGGAAACAATTTGTGATCAACGGAAACAGGATAAAGAAAGCCGACAAATGGATGATCGAAGAGTCGCACAAGACGAGGTTAAACTTGACGATAGAGTAACATACCTTTTTAAAAAACATTCTACTGAGAAAATTAATAGTTATGCAGCCAGACAAGGCGCACAATATTACTACGTATCTGCACCACTGGTCCAACATGAAGGGATAAGCGAAAATAATGTGCCTGTCGTAAATAAACCCACAACCACATGGTTACAAAAAATTGAACAGAGTAAAAAAAATACAAGGAGTTGCCAAGACTAATTTTAAGATGAATAACACTGCGAAACACATTCGATTATGTTTGTGGGGCCTGTCAAATGACACTCCCATATGCCAATTAAAAAACTATTTAACAGAAAGAAGTGCAATTATTACGTCTATCGGCCGATGGAAAACACGCTCAGAAAAAATCTCCACGCTGATATATATTTGCATTGAAGAAAATACTTCATTCGATTGGACAGATGGATATAATTGGCCCGAAGGTACTTCAGTGCGCCCATTTCTCGGTAAAACGCCCACCATTATAGGAGATGGCGAAACAATTATATTATCGAACGCAGTCCATCGATCGGATGCGAGGCCTATTTAAACGTAGTATGGTTCTTGCTTACCTGAATGCTAGATCTATGTTGAATAAATATGATTCTCTACAAGCATTTACACTTACATTCAATCCTGAAATTATTGTTATAACAGAATCTTGGTTACATAGTGATATTAGTGACTCAGACATCAACTTACCATCGTTCCAAATTTTTCGATGTGATCGTCCGACGAGAGCTGGCGGCACCGCAATATATGTTCGTGATAAATATGAGGCTTATTTGGAGAAAAAAGATACTTATCCTGGCTGTGATATACTCTCAGTAAACATTAAGCTCGGCTGCACCAAATTTCGCATTATCTCACTGTATCGCACTTCCGTTTGTGAATTTGAAGAACTCTTTGAAATCTTGATGCGCTATCTCCAAGACTCCATACCATGCTTCTTGATAGGCGGCTTTAACTTGTTTTTCCACTTGAATACTATTAACTGCCAACGGATTACGGCTTTAATGTCTCGAGCCAAATCAACTCCCATTGTAGATCAGTATACGAGGTACTCGAGGAACCCGTCGACATTGGATCAGATATATATTCCACATAATATGCAAGTGTCCAAAATGGAGTATCTTGACATCAGTAAACTCGATTACAAGACAATCATTGTCAATCTTCAGTGGACAAACTATAATCAGACCTACGCGAAACCCCGAACTCTGATACGCAGCTATGCGCGTTATGATGAATATGCATTTATTCAAAACATTGAGAAAGCGCTATATAACGTCAATTATACTGCGGACGTGAACTATATGACTAACCAAATGCATAATATACTCTCACATAATACCTACAACGCAGGTGCTTCCTATAAAACACAAACAAATAAATACGGCAAATCTTGGTGGACTGATAGTCTAAAAACTTTATGGCTATCCAAGAACTCCTGTTACTCAACCTATAAACTACAACATAACCTCGAAAATCGTAACAAGTGGAAAAAGGCAACACTAGCCTTTAAGACACAGGTGCGCAAAAGTAAACGTAATATGTACATTATGAAGAATGGCAGAGTCGACATATGGTCACTGGTTAAAGGCACTAATGTAAAAAACTCTAAGAGCCTGGAGCCAGCACTGTTCAAAACATATCTCCTTTGGTGTGATAATCCCAACCATACGATACATAGTACTCCGATAGTATCTCCTTGTTTTGTTAACCATAGGTTCTCGAGTTTTACACCTGTGTCACCAAGTTATATTAATTTTGCAATTCGTAGATTGAAATCATCCTCAGCGATTCCTACTGATATAGTGACGGGCAAGCAATTGAAAAGTTTAAACGATGCCTTCTGGGCCCTTTCATGTAATCTGGCCAATTTAATCATCGCCTTTTCAAAATACCCAGCTGCATGGAAGACTGCCTTTATTACTCCAATATACAAGAATAAAGGATCCCGCCTAGACTATAAATCCTATAGACCTATTGCAATTTTCCATCCTTTGACTAAAGTCATAGAATACACCATTTTTCGCCAACTGAAATCGTACATCCAACCCCTACTACATCGTAATCAATATGGATGCGGAGCCAATCGGAGTGCCAGCTTACTTATAATGAAAATATATCAAAAAATCATAGAAACTCTTGATAAGAAAAAAGCCCTAATCTTTGTAAAAACAGACGTATCTGAAGCATTTGATACCGTTCCACGTCATCAACTCTTATACGATTTGTATAATATAGGAGTCCGTAGTTCAGCATTATCTCTGTGTGCTTCATACTTTCAGAATCGCTACTTCAGTATAGTTGATAAAGATAATCCCGACCAGTCTACTTCTCATATGTCCAACAATGGTGTCGTCCAAGGTTCTGTTTTTTCCAACATATTTTACTCTGTTTTCTCACGATCCCTTTTGGAACTACCTCTACATTGTAACTTGTTATCATACGTTGATGATAACTTTTTGTTCTCTCAATGCAACTACGACGATATTGAACAAGAGAAGATGTTATTACAAGAAGATTTAAATAGCGTAGAATCCTGGTATCGTGAACGCGCCATGATATTAAATACACAAAAAACAAACATAATAATATTTCTTCATCCTATTACCCCAGCCACCAATGAATCAATCAGTGTTTTAGGAATAGTCTTTGACACACAGTTGACCTTTCAAAATCATATTCAACACTTAATTCGAAGAATTACAAAAAAAATGCTATTTGTTTTATCGTCTAAGTAAACTTTTAAATTCTAAAGAGCTAGCCATTTTAATACGAGCACAGATATATGCCACCTTTGAATATGGCATCTGCTTATGGTCATGCGCATATACCTATCGACTAAAGATGTTAAAAACTACAGTGAATCAATGCATTCGAGTAGCCTTCAAGTTTAATCGTTATCAGTCAATTTCAAAACACTGTTACAAAATTGGTTTGTTGCCCTTTGAGGCCTTCGTTATTTATTGTAGATTGAAATCGTTGGCCAACTCTTTACGTAATCACGAAGACCCTAATCATTTTACCGTACAGTATTTTAATAGCTCTATAGATATTCGTCAACCTCAACGATTTAAATCTGTCACTGCCAAACTATCTAATTTTAAACGCAGAATGTATCCTTATAACACTTTTAAATTTTGGAATGACTTGCCATATTATTTGCGAAGTCACATCTTAGTTTGTTCTCTTCATAAATGTATTCATAATTGCACACATTTTAATAATGCCTTAAAATCATATATTTTAAAAAACCGAAAAAACTTTCAACTTTCTTGATATAACCATTGTAAACCTGGTTGTTGTTTCTAAACTCAGTGAATTTATGATGTAATACTTCCAGGGAGTGCTTCTAAATAAATAATAATAATAATAACAATAATAATAATAATAATAATAATAATATAGGTATGTAAAGGAGTGATATTCGGTATGCAAATTCCTCTAGAGAAGATCTACATTAATATGAAGTTTGAGCTAAATTATTCTAGAGGGCTCGGAGTTGTGGGGTAGCTGTCATGTGTACTTAGAACTATTGACGTTTTCAAAAGGCAGCACATGGCATGTGATATGTCATTCGATCGGAAACGACGAGAAATAAACGAGTTTTTACATTTTTTAAATACTACGTTGGAGAGACTCAATTAAAAAGTGCGGATAAAAGAGGTAAAAAAAAGAGATGAGATCAGCGCTTCCGTTACTTTCCTATACATTCCTCGGGGGGGTTAATTTCTTGTTTATTTTGTCTGCTAAATAATTGACTAGATATTTCACAAAGACATCATTTTTGGGGATATCGGTGATTAAAAGTAGAGTGGCTTCTTGAACGGCGAATTCAAATGGTAGCCCAATAGTCTTTCCAGTATTACAAAATTTTATTACAAAGAAACTCTTACAGTAACAACTGTGTAGTTGGTCCCACGAGGAAGAACTTATTCAAGAAGATTTTTAAACATTATCAGTACACGTCTATAGGTGCACACTTTCTTTGTCATCCGCAAACGACTAAGCGATAATCAATTTTTTTCACAACATTTCTTGTGTAACACCAGCAATAACGTCAGTAATCTTTCTTCTCAACGTGCCCAGATCAGATTTAGAAGGGCTTTGTTGAAATGAACAGTCTCTGCTCTGACGGGTGGTCGCCTTGTTGGCGGAAGGGAGCCCACACTCCCCGTGTCCTTAAACTTAGGGCACCATACTTTTGTAACAACAAACCAAATGAAAACACTATTGCACACTAAATTTTTAATAACACGAATGCGCATTTCGGCGGCCAAGTCGCCTTCGTCAGCGTGATACAAGTTTGATCAGAGAAGCAACCTATTCTGATGTAGAAGCAGGCTAACAACCGGTTTATATAGTAACAGACAAATCAGAGAAATAAACAAAAAAATTTTTGTCCAATCGGGTAAATTTCCGGAAAGATCCAACCATATTTCTAATGTACGGCATTTGGAGTAGCCAATGTGCGACGTTTTCCGTTTCTTAGATGTCTTTCTAAGTCCATCCAACCAGTTAGGCCACATATTGGATTCAAGACATGACTTCCAATAAGGAGTACTTCCAAGTACTTTGACAAGAGGAACTTCCAGGTACTTCACAGCATTCCAGGACTACTGAATTTCCTCGACTCGATGGAGATAGATAAAAAAGAACAAACCAGGCTGCCGAACAGTGACGCAGGTCCCCTAGACTTAACTGGTTGGATGGACCTAGAAAGACATCTAAGAAACGGAAAACGTCGCATTTGGCTGCTCCAAATGACGTACATTAAAAATATGGTTGGATCTTTCCGAAAATTTACCTGATTGGACAAGAATTTTTTTTGTTTATTTCTCTTATTTGTCTGTTACTAGACTTCTGTACAATTGCAAAAATATACAATCACTAGGCAATTTCAATACATCTTTATTTTTGATGTCATTTTGCTCAAAAATGAACGGGAAAATATGAACTGAAAAGAATGCAATAGATTTTAGATATGTAGAAATCGTTTTAAAAAATATCAACAAAATTCATCCATTCATATTGTTAAAACACACCATTAAACATAATTTTAGTCCTTCAAAAATATCTAATCACCCAGACTGCTGTTTCAAAAATTTCCAATCACCCCTCAAAAAATGGGAAAATTATAGCTGACTGCAACTTAATTTGCATTTTTATGTTGTAGTAAGATTTTTGCAGATTAAAATTCTTAATTTGCATATTAAAAATTTTCAGCTTCCCTGTGATTTTTTTGGGACTCAAATCATAGGCTACAACAAAATGGGGCGAGGTAAAACAACCAGTAATGAAATACGCAATTTGTTTGTTGACAAGCACTTACAGAAATATTCTGCTCGCAAAATAGCTACTGAAATAAATATATGTCAAAGTGTAGTTGTTGAAATCATTAAAAAATAGAGAGAAACAGGAACCTCTTCCGCAACTAAGCAAACTGGTCGACCAAGGAAAACATCAAAAAGGCAAGACAAACTTCTCCAAAGAAAATTACAGGGCAAACAACATGTCACCACATCTGAAATCACAATTGACTGGTGTGGAACAACAGGAGTAGATGTCTCAAATGCTGTTACAAGGCGACATCTGAAGAAACAATGTTACGGATTTTATACTGCAAAAATCAAACCTCTACTGACACGTCTCCAAATGGTAAAAAGGTTGAAGTGAACTAAAGAACATCTTCAATGATCTTCAGAAACGTGGAAGAGTATCATCTTCAGTAATGAGTCTAAATTTACAGTTTATGGTGAAGAAGGTAAACGTGTTTTTCATAAGGAAGATGAAACATATAAGCCAGAGTGCTTAAGTACAAGTGTCAAATTCTCTGACTCACTGATGGTATGGGGTTGTATGAGTGCAAGAGGAGTTGGCCAATTGAAATTCATTGAAGGGACGGTTAATGCTCACAAGTATATTGCAGGAATGTTTTCGTTGCCTTCGTTGCCAGAATTAAATCATAACGGTCAAGCAGTGTTTCAACAGGATGGAGCAGCACTATACCGAGCTCGAACAACTACGGCTAACTTTCAAGCTCATGAAGTTGAACTGCTTAAAAATTGGCCACCAAACAGTCCCGATTTATCACCAATCGAAAATCTATGACACATTCTGAAAAAGGGGTCCGACGGAAGAAACCACGGACCTGAGAGGAACTAAAAGCTACCCTGACTAATCTCTGTGCGAAAATATCTGCTGGCCAAAGTTGGAAATTGATTTCCAGCATGCCAAATCGTTTGCATGCAGTAATTTCTGATAAAGGTGTAAATACTAAGTATTGATTGGAAATTTTTGAAACGGCAGTCTGGGTGATTGGATATTTTTGAAGGACTAAAATTATGTTTAACGTTTTGTTGTAACAATATAAATGGATGAATTTTGTTGATATTTTTTAAAACTATTTCTACATATCTGAAATCTATTGCATTCTTTTCAGTTCATATTTTCCCGTTCATTTTTGAGCAAAATGTCATCTAAAATAAAGATGTATTGAAATTGTCTAGTGGTTGTATATTTTTGCAACTGAGTTGCATATAAACAGTTGTTAGCCTGCTTCTACATCAGAACAGGTTTCTTCTCTGATCAAACTTGTACATGTATCACGCTGACGAAGGCGGCTTGGTCGCCGAAATGCGCATTCGTGTTATTAAAAATTTAGTGTGGAATAGTGTTTTCATTTTGTTTGTTGTTTCAATCATAGTCCACAGTTTCTGGCAAGTATAGCGTTTGGATACTATTGTAATTAGGTTATTATTGTCCTTATTGTCTCTTAAAATTATGCTATACAGTGATCGGTAACTCTGTTTCATGGTACCATAAAACATATCGCGCTTTCTTCTGAACTGACGTCTAAACCTTAAGAGACAGACAAAACTCAAATTCCAAACAACACAAAAAAAGTTTTCCAAACTCCAATCAATGGAACACCTAAAAATCGTATTGCAACTTTTTTCACATTCTTGCGATGCGCTTCGCCTGCGATAACAGAAAAAATGTCTACATGAGTTACACTTTCTCTTACGACTAATAATACAGCCGCAACTATAATAGTTTCTTTGTAAGAAAATTTTGTAATGTTGGAAAGACTTTTGGCCAACCTGTACACTTCTTAGCTGTGTATGAAATTTTTAATTCACCCGTAGAAATAAAAAAAGGAAGTTCCAACGCCTTTAATAATCACGTGAGGAAAATATTTTTCTCCTCCAATTTATTAACTATGAGCTACTATTATATGATTTTTGTATTCATTCGACTTCCCTTACTACGAAAAGTTTTTCTTCCTTCTCTTTGTGTCCGTGTGCAGAGCGCTCTCTTCCCTTTGCCAGAAACTCTTACGCTCAGATGCATTGCCAATAAGTGTTTTATACATTTAATGAACTGTGAGAGCAACATATGAAATCCACTTGAAGTGATGCCAGAGAGGAAATGAGAGGAAAGGAGCTGAAATGGGACAGGGGAGTTGAAAGGCTGCCAATCTAGAAAGAAAAAGACCCGGGAGACAGAAAAAAATAGAAGAAACGGAGACAATGGCCGAGTGAACGGCGGGGGAAGAAAACAGGATCGCTAACAAGGAATGAATGGAAAGGAATAAAAGTAAAACAAAATTATCTCGGCTACTGAGAACTTTAGAGTTATTTTTCTCCACTTCCTATTTCCTTTTTAAGAAACTTAAAATAGTTTACTTGCTTTATTTATTTGCATAAAATATCAATAGCATTGTTTAAATGATTTTGATTGGAAGCCAAAAACATTTCGCAGTTCTACTGACTTTTTAAGAGAAACAAAATTTTAATTACAAATTCTGTGGTAACGTATAATTACACACAATGTTTGTGGAGTGCATTGATAGTGTTGTTTTAACTTGTTTTCGACAAGTATCTTAATTATTACTTACACGCATTATCCAAATTAAATTGTCAAATACAAAATGAAGACTATTTAAAAAAAGATAACAACAAAGGAAGATATAATCCACTATTCAATAAATGAGCTGTGAATTGACATTGTGACCCACTTGAACGAATTCTTTATGCAACGTTAGCAACGTCTCACAAAAACTACGTTTATACAGGCGAGAACAGCTTCATTCACCATGGAATTTCGTATCCTAGCTCACAAGACAAATACCTTCTGCCATCCATCGGCGTGCATTGAAACTATTTCACGTTTCGGCTATATAGCTCCAATCCGGTAAATTTTGGATCACACCTCGTATTGGTATTATCCACAGTCACTTAGTTTCTCTATTCATAAGGACGTTTACAAGTTTGTGGAATCTTGAGGGAGTGTAAGAGAAACACTTGGCTTGCGATTGCCTGACATGATGCTGCCATAAATATCCCTGATTTGAATAGGTGATATCGAATTCCAGGCTCTTTCCAGATAAGAACATTGAAATCGTCACTAAAGAGTCAAGAACACAAGCCCATTGCGCTTGAGTCCAAGGCTGATTCTATTTTGCACAACGCTTACAATGTTAGTTCAATTCTTTGTACAGGAGGTAAATGAATTCAGACTATTGGTCTTCTTATATAAGAGATTACTTTAATGAAGTTCTCTTTAAAAAAGGCAATAAAGATTTCCAAGAAGATTTTTCTCTTTTTATACATCAATTTATCATAAAGAAATCGAGATAATAAACCGTAGATGGATATAGGAGAGAAGGACGAGACACATGATGTCGTATTAATGCAGCATAAACGTATTAAGCGATAATTCGTATTAACTGGATTCTCAATAACGAGGCTCGACTATTTTTGTGGGGCACATTGAAGGACAGTGTTTCCCGGAACAATCCTGAGCTTGAAAATTTTATCTGTGAGGCTTGTGCGTCCATTTCTGTTGACACACAACTGAAAATTTCATTATTCGTTTGCCTCATCTCTGTGCTGTGAAAGGTGCACATTTTGAATCGATTGTGATATGATTGCAATGGCTGCCTGCAGAGGACAGTTTATAGCTTATTTCTCATATTCCGTGCTGCGGCTACAGTGCTACCTACCGGTAACATTTGTAATTAATTTTGAAACTTCTATAGCAGATTTTAACGGCTTTCGAAATAAATATACCACTTGTTTCATTCTTCCGATAGATCTCCGTTTCCGAGACATTTACTCTTAAAATCAGAGAGTCCTTTGTGGAACACCCTGAGTCCTTTTTTCAGTATAAGAGAATTAAGTTATCCTCATTGAATGATGATTGAGAAGATTGTCCATTTCGAATAGTTAAAGCAAAATCGCGGACTGAAGACTCCACATTTAGAGAAAATTTTGGCTTGAAGATTCGCAATTGTTGCTCAAGAGTGTGTTCTTTAGAGGTGTCTAATGTGTTTCCTCCTTGAGATGTAAATAAAAGGCAAAACTTTGGTCGTTCGGAATCCGAATACTGCCTTGCTTTTCGAATAGGCAGTTACCGTAACCAAAGATCTCAATTCATTATTGCTAAAACTTATTCAAGCAGTCACGAACTCATCTGCAGCCAATACCACACAAAACAGAGTCTACTTAGAAGACCTCTTGTATTCTGCATCGACTATCAATAGTCTATAAGAAGAAATGGGACACGGTTCCTAAAGGAAATCCATCTATTCTTTCTTATTGGTTAACTGCTGCTATATATAGTGGCCTTTTTATTAGTTACTCTCAAATAATTTTTCTGATTAGTTAGCCATTGCCACATATAGCGGCCTTGTTAGTTTTTATTTTTCTCTTCAGATGGAGGCTGAAGTTAAATGTTGGTAAGTGCAAGGCGATGTTTTTCACTAATAAGAACTAGTAGGAACCCCCAGGTTTGCTTATCCTGTACGGAAACAAGCTCGAATATAAGTACATGTATCTTAGTGTTGCGATCTAGTTTAGATTCACCTGGAATCAACATGTTTCCTACGCGTTGAATACAAAGAGGGCCAAATTCAGTCTAATCGCAGTGCTTGGTCGTAACCGTGCTCTCGATATTGATAACAAGCTATTCATCTACAAAATAATCATCCGCACCATCTAGCTTCATTGTATGCCGGATTGGGCTTCAGTGTGCAAAACTAGGTGGAAGGCGTTGCAGACATTTCAAAATATTACTCTTAGAGCAAGTTTAAAACTTGATCGTAGAGTAGCCATCAATAATGTCGTCCATTAGGATCTAGGGATATATTGGCCTAGGGTAACTAGCCTAGGGAACATATTGGCAGGTTCGTGCAAGATACGATAACGACCATGCTCCTAAAGATGCTTAACCACAGATGTCAGCTGGTGTCTGATATTGTTCTCAACCCTCCAGACTGCAGGAAACTCTTAAAACTTCGTTTGCCCAGCCATGTCCTGGAAGTTAACTTCAATTATGTCCGGTATGTTCTTTCATCTTGAAGAGGACCTTCGGGGTTTTTTAGGCTTATTTCCTATCGCAGTGTAATTTCCCTGGTTTATACGAGGCTAACGAGAAATACAGGCTCCGGCACTGAAAAGTCACCTGACAAAGATAAGTCTATTAACAATCCAACCTTCATTCTTTCCAACAAAGGAAAAAACACTGATTGTTAAAATACAAGATGAAAACAATGAAAGTTACATTGTTAATAGACCTATCATGGTCAGGTGACTTTTCAGTGCCGGAGCTGTCTTTCTCGTTAGTCTCGTGGTTTATACAAGTGACGAGTGAGTTTGGGAAATCTGCTTCAGTACCATTCGCATTGTTTCTTCCTCTCTACTGCTCGATTGTCGATTATCAATTGTTATTTTCACTTGTTTCTCGCTGATGAAGGAGATAGAGAGCTCCGAAATGTTTATTTGAGTTTATATTTTTTTAAATTCATTTATGTGGAATAGTGGTTTCTTTTCTTCCTTTCTTGTTATCCTAGTATCCAGTTTTGGCTATTTATATACGAGGGTTGGGGCAAAAGTCATGGCAACTATTTTTTTTCTTGAAGATACTAGTCCGGTTGGAAAATGTGACATATACAGACGAAAGGACAAGGTGTTAACTACATGTATGGACAATGAACAGCACTGAAATATCGTAACACACTAATTTATTACGGTCGTATACAGGGCAATATGGCCTTCACGGTGCAAAAGAATGAGAACATAGTGCACATAAAGTTGACATGACAAACCTGGGCCTAAAGAACCTCAAAGTAGTCCCCTGCTACTGTCACCACACGCTTCCAACGACGTGGGAGGCGCTGAATACCATCAGCCTCAGCATTTGCCGAAACGTTGCTCATTACTGGTTGACACACGTCCTTGCTGAAACTTTCCTACCCACCGTGCTACTGTACGGTATGGTAGGGCATTATTCCCAAGGGCTTCCACTAATTCACTGTGACATTCCATCGCATTTCTCCCTCGGAGAACGGCTATTTTGATGGAAGCGCGCTGCTCAACACGGGTTACTTCCATCTCGTACGACACTCACCAACTGAATGATTTCACAGCCCTCGCTGCGCTACTACCAGCTATCACAGAGCCATCTGTTGTTCTCCATACACACTATGCCTGCAGAACTTCCACACGACACTTATACGTTTGTGATCCGTTCACATATCTACAAGAAAAAAAATAGTTGCCATGACTTATGCCCCAACCCTCGTATTTTATTACATCTACTTCCTTTACACACTGTACATGGGATCGCTCACAAGCAATGACCCATTCTGCCATTCGCTCGCATCCTGGTTTCCACTCACACTGTAGGAAATATGTATAAAACTAACGTGACACTGTATGCCACATGCCTGGTTCAGTTCACTGATTTTCTGTTGGGCCGCTTTTGGCTAATCATGATCTACTCTATTTTCTACTGTTTTTGTCCAATGAACATACTATTCTTTGTATATATTTAAACGCATGTCTGATTTTATTACCAACATAATAAATAATGCATTCACGATAAATGTTTAACATCAACTAATACATGTATATATGAATATAAATATCGATCGACACAGTGGATAGTTCAAATACGTCTTAAAATATTACAAATTTCGCGAAAAATCGTTTAAATTTTTAATTTTGGTTTTAGAGAAAACACACGCGATGCAGCTTGTTTCATTTTAATTTTGGTTTTAGAGAAAATACACGGATTATAGCTTGTTTCATTTTAATTTAATAGTAAGATGCGATGATAATAGAACACTCAAGGAAATCTTAAGTGATTTATTTCTAAAAATAAGTTCTTAAGACGCCGAAGACCAAGATAAGTTCTTTAGATTCAATAACATACACTGTCCGAAATATTTCTGTTTTGTCCACTTAAAGATGAATCAGGATTTCTAAGAGGATTTCAATGATCGCGTAGAATGGAAACGTTTTGAGAACAACAACAATTAATATTAGATTTTCGTTAGGTGTTTTGTGTCGTCAGCAGGATCTGAGGCGACGGCGATCACCAGGCGGCCGTTCTTGCTCAGCAACACTGAGACCCAACGGAAAGGCAGCCGGAGGAGAGTGAGTATAGGAAACCGCTTTACACAAATCCCTTAAAATAAAATAAATGTCTCCACGACTACTTAGCCAGCCTTGACAAACGCATCTGGGGCTTGTGGGTGCGCATTAGCCGTCATAGATCTTGGCGAACAGATAGCGTATTTGAAAACCATTTATTTAATTGGATTTGAGGGTATAGAGAGGAAAAACCCCAGACCATCATTCTCTTTTAAAACGTAAATTTCACTTTACTTTCTTTTATTTATATACGTCATTGATTTGAACCTTTACAGATTTTGTTGTGTATGAACTTAATTTGTTAAAGAACACAGGTTGATATACAGGTGATACCCGAATACATGCCGAGCTTTTTTCAGAAATTTGATAGAAAAAATGAACTGTTTAAATTAGCGTGCAACGGGAAAAATTTTTTTTTTGATCGGCGCTATTTTCTTATTTTAGGGAATGCCCTCGCTTTTGTATTGCGGAAAGCATTATTTTTTGCAGTTTCTTGGCAAATGCTATAACAAAGGAGGTGAAACTATAGATGTGGATATGAATATTATTAATAGATGATTGTCTTGAAGCTTGATGAAAACTCTGCGGTCTTGTGAATTATGAAGAAAGTCTTGTATAGACCTCCTGGAACCGGTGATTCTTCAGTGGGCCGAAGAGGTGAATGTTGGATGGTGCCAAATCCGGACTGTAAGGCGGATGTTTCAGTCGTTCACATACGGTCCCTATTTTTTTATAGGGACCGTATGTGAGTCACTGTGAATTTGACATTGTCTGCACGAGCATCGTCATCCAACAGAAGAACTCCATCTCGCAAAGCACTTGGACGTTTCCTGTAAATGGCTGACCGTAATTTCGTCAGGGTTCTGCAATACTGGCTGTAGTGACAGTTTGACTCTGGGGCAGAAATTCCACGAGTAGGATGCCTTTACTCTCTCAAAACACAGTGACCATCACCTTCCGTGCCGACTGGGTGACCTTAAACTTCTTCGTTTTGATCCAAGAAGTTTAAGGTCAAAACTTTATTCATACAGGCGCGTTTTGTTTCCGATTCAAACAGGTGAATAATGATTTCGTCATCAATGATGATGCGATTAAGGAACTCACAACACTCTTAGGCGTTCCTCATGAGATGTTGTAATGACAAGCTCATTATGGTTTCTTTGTGTTGGTCAGTGAACTTACGAGGATCTCATCATGTACACAGTTTGTGAAACTCCAGGTTGTCATTCACGATGCTGTAAGCTCTTCCATGTGCACAATTCAACTGTAAAGCCATTTCGTCGATAGTCACACATCGATTGGGATAACGTCTTCCACTTTCCTCGTGGTAGTGTCACTGCAAAATTCTGTTGGACGATCTGGACGAATGGTATCACTGATGTTGGTCAAATTGTACGTATTTTAATGGTACCCTTAGAAATTTTCACTTGCCAAGACATGGGAGATACATCCATCAATTTTAACGAGGATTCATAAGAAATACAACGTTAGATTTTGTTGAATATTCTTGGCGCTGGCTTTTTCACGCGTTCGCTTCGCAATAGCCTAATACGCTTACAAATTTCACGAAGAACTTTCAAAAATAGATTTCAGGATGGATCTAAAACTGGGGGACAAACTCTGGCGGCCGATTCCCCATGCCAAAACATGAGTTATTCCCCTATAAAGATATAAATCCCGACTATAATGAAAACAATGGAAATACGAGGATTGTTCAATAGAAACACATTTGGGCTGCGCAGCCGCAAAGGTATCGTCGCCTAGACAACGGAAAGCAGTTGTTTATATCCATTGTAGTGAGCCGTCTGTCACATGTTAAACTGAATGCATCTTTCTAAGATTTGTGATTAAATTAGAAGATAGCGTTCACGGTAGATATCTGGCCAATGGCGTAGATAATGATTATATTAGCGTGCTGTTATTCAATTTTTGGCTGCTGAAGGGAATCAGCCCAATGGGAATTTTCATAAGAATGAAAATTGTATAAGGCGACCATAGTTATTCTCATACGACAGTGGTTGAATAGTGCAAGAAATTTCTATAAGGAATGAATCCACGAAAGATTTGGACCGTTGTCACGTAGTTTTAACCAGTATTTTGAAAGGTGACAAAGAGGTTAAATGAAGAGGACATTTTTATTAAATTATAACAATTTAATAGATAATTTGCATAGTTTGTAATTCCTGCATACAATTAAATGAGCTTGATAAATTAATTATACAAGATTGAATAAATATTAAGTTCAAAATTTGAAGAACCAGGAGAAACAAAATCCAATTGATCACAAAAAGTTGACAGATTTACATTTCGATCAGAAGGTGATAATCAGTCAGTATGCACAGATTTTTCCAATTCATACAGACTATATACAAGTAATATCTCTGATTGGTTACACAAAGAAGAGGATTGCCTAAAGATGAAGTAAATGAAAATAGCGGGTAAATTAGAGAAAGCGAATCTCGATTGGTTCCCTACAGAAGAAGCAATTATGATCTGTTACAATAAAGCAGATGCGTCCAATCAGATAAATTTATAGGAAGGCGATAAATGCGTCCCATAGTTGATAATAGACGCTCCCTCACTTAATTGATTGCGATTTATCTACGAAATTTTTTCGACATATTAAAACTCCCTGTCAATTTCTTCTCCGTTAAAAATACTACCCATTTGTTATGTCAATTAGAAAATGCCTCCTTACCAAAGAACCACATTTTAGTTTCATTCGATGTGGTTTCCATGTTTCCTAGCATTCCTCTATATGAAACCATGGTTATACTAGATGAATGCCTCCATTTTAACGACGTTCCCTTGGCCAAAGTCAGAGACATTGTTATTGACAATGGTTTGCTGTTATAACAGTATTTTTCGTTCAACAATGGTTTTTATAAGATGGAGACAGGCACCCCTATGTGTAGTTGGATTTCTCTCTTCTTGACCAACCTCTACCTCAATTACCTGGATAGTACTCAAGGTTTAAAACAATTTTGTGATCAGCTTAACGCCCTATCACCCTCGTTGTAATTCACGTACGAGAAAGAATTGGATAGTTCATTACCGTTTTTGGATCTGCGTATCATCAGAGGGGGGACGAGACTAAACTTAATTACGAGAATCACAGAAAGAAGAACCACATCCCAGTTTTTATCCACGCGGAATTTAACCATGGCGGCTTATAACTATTTTGTTCACCGAACACTAAAAATTCCTCTCCAAAAACAAGCAAGGGAGAAGGCATATAACTTCATCAGACAAGGTGTGGAAGCAAATGGTGTTAATGATAAGTGCATTGACAAACTTATCAGTAAACACAGATGGAAACAAAAGCTTAAAGAATTGACAACCCTTCAAGAGAATGTGAACCAGAAGAAACGATTCATAAGCCTGCCATATACGAGAGGGACAACTTCTTAAGGGCAGTCCACCTGGCAGTCCCGATTTGCCCCCCTGAGATATCCATGTCTTTGACTCCCTAAAACAATCAGTAAACGACGGCGGTTCGTTTCCGACGTTGACAGAGTTTATTTTAATGCAATGGTTCGCAGGAATTTACCACATGGGAATTTATAGATTTGTGTGTACCAAAGGGATTCGTGTCTTAATGTTCATGGAGATTTGTTTTAAATTATTTGAATAAAAATTGCTTTCCAGCCTCTAAACATTTTTAGTTGAGTAATCCTCGTAGTATTTATTGGAAATAATGCTGTTCGTACAACGTGGTAAGTTTACAAGTCAGTAAATGTGAATGGTCACGAGAAAAGGGACCTGAAGAGATTGGAAACGGACTTTTTTGTGATTTACAATCATTGACTTTCAACTTTATTTTACTTTAAACAGAACATTATAGTGAATAACTTTTTTATAATAATTATTTTTCTCACGTACCTCAGTTATTGACTCGTTGGATCACCGCCTCTTGCTTTGACATTATAATCTTTTGTTCTGACACTTGCGTCTAGAAGGTGTTGGCTTCTCCCCTGCGCTCGCGTCTCTGGCAGAACTGCACAGCATGTTCGTACACGTTTTCAAACTTTTAAACATTACTTTCCTTTCCGGTCCCTTTTGCGAAACCACTCACAAATGGTCGATGTATCCTCCACCTGCATCTACGCACGCATGGACACAGAGGACTATGGACTGTTGCACCCTTTCATACTCTCAATGATGGTTGCGGATAACTTCACAGAGGTCTACTTTCACGACTTTTTCCAGTGTTTAAAAATTGTATTGCAAGAAAACGTGAAAGAGAAATGAGGAGGAATACGGATTTATAAATATCATTCGTATTTAATGAATTGTAAAGTGAATTACAATTAAATGATCAATTAATGAATAAAGTTCGACAATCGCATGGAATACATCACGTTTTTAGCACATTTTCGTAGAAAAGTGCTTATGTGATCGGTTTGTCCAGCTGTCCGTCCGTCTGTAGACAATCCCACAATTCGTTGTATTGAATTGCTGGAAGAAACGAATTATCCCCGCATTCGGGAAAACGCGTGTTGAGAACATACATGGGTTCGGCTCTGCGCGTGCTCTAAACGTTAATGAGATGGTGCGCCTGCAGGATGCACGTGTTTGACGATTATTGAAAGGGCAGTTCGGTCTCTAAATCAAGAGAATTTTTTATTCTTAGGGAGCTTAGCATTTATTACGATAACTTGAAAACGAATTAACTTTTTCACAGTCTGTTTTAACCAATCCATTAATATGGGACAGAGTATGAACAAGTACGAACGTGAGATAGCCGGAATAAGTACGTGCTCTGATGGCACGTGCTTTAATGATACCATTATGATAACCTCTTAAACATTTCCTATAACAAGATATGGCATGTAATATATCAAACAAATGGGGAAGATTGTATAACATTTCTCAAGCAAAACACCAGATGGCGAATTGTACTACCCATCCTAAAGCAGCCATTTTTAATGTTAACTTACGGGGAAAACGGCGGTTTTAATTGAATTTTTTTAAGTACGAGGGGAAACAATTCGGTTTTCAAAGATTTATTAAAATTCAATAATAAATGAAAATTGTTAAAAAAAATTGTTTAAGTGCCAGATGGATTTTCTTATGAAAATTCGCATAAAAATACCGCTTTTTTTAAACATCATTTTGCTGAGCTACATAATTTATTAATTCCATAACAATGTTTAGCTGGCATTTTTTAATTTGAGAAAGCAATAGCTATTGCAAATTGTTAAATTTTCACTTCTGTTAAAATTTTTATTACAAATTTATTTTAAAAATTCATTTTAATTGAAAATAAGAACTTGTGAAAAAGTGATAGATATCAATAAAGATAGTGAGACATTTAATATTTTCATCATCACCATTTTTATAAATTCAGAACAAAAAATTGTAGTTTCTCCCATAGGTTAACATTAAAAAATTGCTGCCTTAGGGTGGATAGTACAATCTGCCATCTGGTGTCTTCTGATGCCTAAATTCTTCCCTATTGTCACAATATATCATGAACGAATATATAAGAGTTACTAGTGATAGCAAATATTGGTCTAATGGCACGTGTACGTGCAAGGATGTCTCATGAATGAATATAACGGTATATAATGATAGTCTGAATTGTTTAGTAGTACGTGTTTCAATGGTACCATTGGAACTTTCAATGCTAAGATATGGCATGTAATGTATCAAACAACTCGTAATAACGTGCCATGAGTGAATATCACGTGTAAATCATGATAATGGTTATTGGTCTAGTAGCACGTGCCCTAATGGTGCCATATGATACCATATGGTACCATTGGAACTTTTAATGCTAAGATATGACATGTAATATATCAACCAACTCCTTACGAGTTATTAGATCTATTGTTATCCATAGCTTATTTTTTATCAAGAGCATAATGCTGTTAGGCTCAATGGTATCTAAAATGTTATACGTATTGCTAATTAATAGTAGTTAATCGTTTGCTTCAATAGTAGATGATAACGTAGAAACAGTTTAGTAATTTAATATGAAAAAATAATAAATGCATACACATAACGCTTCAGCAATTGAGGCTCACTTCGATTAACATTTTGTGGGATTTCTTAAAAATTAAAGAACTTTTATTTTGTTAAATGTATAAGGGATAACTTCACTCTTCATTTAAATTTCATTTCTTCAAGTTTATTCGTTTAAATTCTCTCTATTCATTAGCTTATTTAAATAGTAATTTACAATTTAGTTTTTATATTTATTTATTTACTATCAAGTGTTTTAAAATGTTGGTTAATTCTATATATCCATGTACGATGCTATAACACGAAAAGGTGCTCCCTTTATCCGCTTTGGCGGTAAAATCATTCTTGTTTATATATTCCATCTCTCGTCCGGTCCTAAATGGGATCCTGGCGTCGATCTCAATTGGCTGTGTGATGAGATGAGGGCGGGCGCGAGCGCCGTACTTTACCGCTACGTAGGATGGCGGTGACCCCTCGGGGTTTGGTGGAGTGGCTCCTGTTGCGTTCCCTAATATAAATATTGAACAACTAATATTAGCAGAGTAATCATTTACTTCCAATACTTCGGAAAAGATTTGGAACAGTCTTTTAACTTGGCAGAAAAGAATGAACACAAAAGAGTGATGAGTCTCGCTACCAGTTGTGGCGTTCCGATGGACGTGCGTGGGTTGACAAATGCCTGGCGAACGATACATACAGGGCTTTCTTTACGAGGAGGTAGCATTATGGTCTGGTCCCGCTTTTCGTGGTATGGTCTTGGTTCTCTTATTTTAGTTTGCGGAACCATGAATTCTGCGCTACCGACATTGTGGGAACACTTTGGTAATGGCCCTTGCCTATTTCAGCACCTAGTTTGAGGAAATGGGTTTGGGGAAAGCTTGACTAGCCAACCCAAAATTCAGACCTCAACCCCATTTGACGAATTGGAGCGCCGATTGAGAGAGTATGCCGCCCAAAGAACACCATTGAGCTGTTTGCCGACTTGAAGGATGAATGGAGCATGATTCTCGCCGACATGTATCGCAAATTGGTGGAAAGTCTTCCTCGAAGGGTTACGGAAGTCAGTGCGGCGAAAGGCGGCCCTATTTGATACTGATGTCGTGCAGGGTCCGATTTAACTTACTGGTATGGGGTTTCCGGTGACGAAAGGCCAGATAGTGTAAAGGAGTGAAATTCAATAACAGGTTTCTCTAGGGAAGATCTAGGTTGCATGAAGTTTGGCAGTGGGGTCGAACTTGTGGGGAGTAGCTGTCACATGGTCTTTAGAAACTAAGAGAGTGGTCCGACAATATAGGTGGGTGCGCCGACAATATTCTAATAATGAATACAACCTGTTCGCGCATGGTACGACTTTGTCTCGTTGACTGCACTAGTAGTAAGATGTGTATCATTATTCTTCGTTCAAAAGTTTGGAAATCTTAGCAAGCGGAGAAAATGAGCAGTGTCATAGGAAATTATTCCAAAATGAGGTGCGTGCAGTTATCCGATTTCTTCAGGCAGAAGGAGTGAATCACAGTGAGATTCATCGCAGATTAATGAACGCTTATGGAGAGAACGTTTTGAGTCGAAACGAGGTGTCTGTTTATCCTGTATAGTGTTCTATGATTTGATTAATCTAAGTAATCGTTCGATTTGTTGGTATATTTGAACTATGAGTAATAAAAATCCTGTATTTTGAGATCATGTCTTTTCATAATGTATAGGATATTGTAAAAAATAATAAGATCGATTTCATAAAGTTCTTATTCATCTCCCTGAAATATTCATTTCCTAGCAAAGTACTTCACGTTAATCTTTCATCTTGAGAAGAATTTCAATTGTTTTCTTCCAAATTGTTCCGTATTTGTTGAAAAATCTGTTACTGACATTGCTATTAGTATTTTGCATTGAAACCTCTTCAAAAATTGTCGTCCAGAGAGGGGGGGGGGAGTTCGTCTATAGGAGGAGTACAAGTTAGTTACTGTAAAAATGAAAGCACTACAGTGCATGTAAAACAAAAAAGGGTGTAATACATCTTAAACCACACTTCATTTCCGAGGAGAAAAAAAGTCTATAGAAGTTTGTAATGAAACAAATTTTCTTTCTAGAAAGGATTATAATTTCCATTCTTCTCTCTGCGTTGAAAATAAATTTACAAGCTAATCAGCATAAGGAAATTCCTGATCAATGCTCTTTAATTGTGCTATGAACTCCAAATTTTCGGTAACTGATATTGGAGGGTTTTCGTCAGGCTCTTCTGCATCTGTATTAACAAATTTTGAAGGATCTTATTTTGTTTTAAAAACAAACACGACTATACAATTTAATCCTTTCGTTTTCGCAATTTCATTAATCTATATTACTTATCATATTAGTGTATATTCTTTTACTATTTTCTTTTAGTTTTTGAGCTAATGTAATCTACATTGTTTACAAAACTAGTTTCTTAATGTAGAATTTTAGACTACTGCTTAATTAAGGTTACATTTTGTGATCTATAGGCGGGAATCCGCCAGTCTAACATTGAGCACCACCTTGCGGAAGCATTAGGAGCAACATCTTGCCTTTAATCGACTTATTTACAACCCACTCTGTATAATAATCTGCAATATTTCTTTTACGCAAATGAAAATATTTTATTAGCATTTTATTCTTCAGTAACCTTCTTACTATTTCACGGACACTTAATAGTATGAAACTAGTTGATGATCGATTTATTTTTTTTGTCTAGTTGTTGATAAAAATTTAATTACTGTCCGTGCAGTATTATATAGTTTTATACAGGGTGTCCGGAAATAAATGGTAAATATTCATACACGTGAGAGAACATGTATAAAGAAGCATTTTTATTCCTATGAACATCGTGTCGCAAGCCAACCCCCACAGAGATACAGGGGGATTAAAGTATGTTGCACTGCCTGAGTGTTGGCGTCCTGCGAGCGACTAGGCAATGTGGTGCAGACCACATTGTAGCCTACAGACCTGTTCGAAGGTGTTGATGTAATGGAATAAAATCAAGTCACATCACATAACATTAAACTACGTAGAAATAAACAAATAAGACACCCTACAAACGCTGTAGGCCCTTAAGGTAACGTCTTGACGTAGACTATGAGCAATGCACATCCAAGCTGTGGGTAAAAACAAATGTGAACAAAACAGACGCCACACAAAAGTCCATTGCGTATCAAGAATCACTGCAGGTGTTAAAAGGTCCGGCCATGTATTTGCACCCACAGGTTACAGCGCCGTAGTAGCGACTCCCGTGCATGACGTAGTACATTCGGTTGTTCGCGGATTGTTTCACCTGCCACAGCAATGCGAGCGACCAGATCATCAACGGATGGAACAGGTGTTTCGTATACCAGTGACTTCATGCAGCCCCACAAAAAAAGTCCCATGGGATAGGTCAGAGAAGAGAGACAGAGAGCAAGTGCAACATACTTTAATCCCCCTGTATCTCTGTGGGGGGTTGGCTTGCGATACCATGTTCATAGGAATAAAAATGCTTCATTATACATGTTCTCTCACGTGTATGAATATTTACCATTTATTTCCGGACACCCTGTATATGCCGTAAATGTCCAATTTAATGCATATTAAAACTGCAAAAATGGTTTCTTCGAATTCTTCTTCAATTCCCGCGATCTTCTCCTGTATCTCATTATTTTTCTTCCGTACGAATACTCACTATTTATCAAATTTATTTCTCAGCTCTATGTATTTTTATCTATAAATCAATAAATTCCATGCTTCAGCTTACCTTTCCAATCTTAATTCGTCTTAATAGTGACAGTCATAGACATAACACTCGTCATGCCAATGAGGTAAGGGTTCCAGCTTCCCAACTGAATTATCGGAATAGAAGTGTCTCATATAGGGATTAAATGCTGGGCCTAATTACCTTTGGAGATACGGTCCTTGCAACCTTATTCTTCGTTTCGAAGAGCTCTTCGAATCTTTTGGTTTTACAATTCATCTATCAATATGCAAACTACTTAAATAGCTTTAATTTAACTCTGCTATATCATTTCTTAAAAGATAAAACTTTCTCGCTGTTGTTTAAGTAATTTGTTACCTAATGTTAAGTAAGCTGTTTAGGGGCTATTTTTAAGCTAGTTTACAGTTTCTTACCGTTTTATACTCAAGTATAGCTTTAGCTTTAGCTTTTATAATGAGTTAGTTATAATAACTGTTTCAGGAGCTCTAGTTGTTCTGTTCGTTTTATTTGTTTTCCTTTTTATTTTATTTGTTTATTTTTTGCCTTAGATTGCTTAGTTGTTCTTTAGTTAGATTTAATTATTTAGCTAACAGATTTTTTTTACATTTTAATTATCTACTTATTATATACTAACCATGTTTTTTCTAATTTATTATGTTCAACTCACAGTGCCCTCCTGCCTAGCTTGTTGGTTCCAATGGCGGCTCGTCCATAGGCACTGCGGCACTGCAGCACCCCCAGTTTCACTTTCGATATCGATAAAATTCAATATAATGTGTCTTTTTTTTCTTTAATACTATTCTTATACATATAAATTACACGTTCCTTAAGCTTAATGTCACTAGCTATTCCCTAGTTTGTGAAAAAATTACACTTTTCCGACGCAGCACCCCCAGAAAGTTTAGCTATTTGGTTCTTACCATACTGGCCTCGTAGGGCACTATTGTAATTCCATTTTTTAACCCATTGAAATAAATAAATAAATAAATGTTTCTATTATACTTGGGAAAGGGCTTATAAAAGATTTTTATGATTGGGATGGGTGTATTATTATTGCTCTCTGAATAGGAAGATATGTTGTTTTATTGCTGCAGAATTGGAAAATTTCATTGAATATTAAATTTCATGTTTTTTTTTCCTTTGTTAATGAGTATATAGACTCATTATGCAGTCCTTGTGTAGTTTAAATAATAAAATTTTCTGTTAAGCATTTCGGAATAGTAGCTTACTTAAATTTTGGATAAGAACAGATTTATTTATTTGTTAAATAATTTTTACTTTTCGTTTTCCAGATATCCTAATTTTGCCATTCAGTAGAAGAGAAAGGAGTTTTGTTGTAAAGATGAGTTGCTTACCACATTTATCCTTTGTTATTGAATACGGTAAAATTCTATTTACTCATCAGTTTCTTAAGTAAATCATTCTAAAGTATTTTATAGTTTGTTTTCATCTTCTATGAAATGTTATTCATTAACATTTTAAACTGCCCAAGGATTCTGTAACTATCCTCTATGACTCCTCTTAACCGTGTAAAGCATGAATGAATGTTTTATTACAGGGGTCGCAACCTTTCAGCGTTGTCCTGTCGAACCTGTGCGGACATTTTTCTATCTATCTTATTATATAGCACGACAGTATCAAAATTAGTCTAGTTAAAACAGGTTCAACATTATACAGGGTATTTCTAAATTATCTCCCGTATTATTCATGTTTATTACTCAAAAACTATTACAGATTTTAACATGATTTTTTTTATTCACAAAGAAAAATTCAAAACGTTTCTTAGCATTCCTTAATAAATTTCAAAATGCCCCGCCCCCATTTATGGCGTGAAGGACGTCAAAACGAAACTCGATTTCCTCCCATGTTCGGGCTAGCATTTCGGGGGTGATTTCAGCGATTGTTTCAATTATACTCTTCCTGAGAGTTTCAATGTTATCAACGTTGGTCTTGTACACTGTCTTTCACATATCACCAGAAGAAAAAATCCAGAGGGTTCGCATCGGGTGAGCGAGGGGGCCAAGGGGTTGGCCCATTCTTTCCAATCCATCGTCCTGGAGAGTTCGTATCAAGGCACTGCCTAACTTGCAGGCCAAAAATGAGGAGGTGCTCCATCTTGTTGATAGACTATGTTGGGCTGCAGTTCTTCCACCTGTGGAATCAGGTAGTTCTCCAGCATATCTAGGTAGGTTGCAGCAGTAATGGTGTCTTCAGCGAAAAAGAAAGGTCCGATTTCTCGATCGTGCATGAAACCGCAACAAACATTAACCTTTGGGCTGTCGGGTATATGCTCCCTTAGAACGTGGGGACTTTGTGAGCACCAAATGCGGCAGTTGTGTCGGTTTACTGCTCCGAAAGTATGGAATGTTGCCTCATCAGAAAACAAAATGTCCTCAAGGAAGGTGGGATCATTGTCGATTATTTGGAGCATATCCTCAGCAAACTTCATGCGCTTCGGTTGGTCATCCGGCTTCAGTTCATGCATAATCTGGATTTTGTAGGGTGTAAGACGAAGGCGTTGCTTCACTATTTTATGTACGGTTGTCATTGGCATATCCAGTTGACGAACCGCTTGGCGAAGTGATTTACGGGGACCACGATCGAACGCCTCCTGTGTTTAAAAATTTTCATGCCATAGCTTAATTAACTTATGATTTGGAGGATCCTTTTTAAACTTTGTTTTGAACATTCTCTAAACCGTAATCATTGACTTAAATTCTGCAAGCCATAACACGCATTGAGCTTTTTCTTGAAAACTCGCCATTGTTTACTGCGTCTCGTGAAAAATGGAACAATGCACCAACAATGGTACCACGCGCCAATCGCGTGTTTCAGTATCAGCTCACGCGAGGCTAAGAAACTTGTTGAGTTTTTCTTTGTGAATAAAATAAATCACGTTAAAATCTGTAATAGTTTTTGAGTAATAAACATGTATAATATGGGAGATAATTTAGAAATACCCTGCATATTATCAACTTTTTAAGCCCATTATATCTGGATCTTAAGTTATTCGTCTTTCAGTCGTTTTATTCTGCTCGTCTTCGGAACAAAAAGTTAAAAGCATTACTAAATGAATGTAATATGGCTCTTCTTGTGATATATACATGGATGAACAGCTGCCATCTGTTGAATTGATTACGTAACAAACCTGTCCATAGTTACATCGCGTACGCACTTACCCCTCTTTCCCCTATATTATTAGTTAATAAAAGAAAAAAAATGATGAAGAATGAAAAAACGCTGGTTATTGGCCGACCATATGCTACCATTAGAGACTTTCAATGCTATGATACGGCATGCAATAATGTTAGGACTTGTTATGCCTAAATAAAATTGATTTAGGACTTACATTATCAATATGTAACTTCTGTTAAACATATTATTAGGCCGATTGGTAGGGGAGAGTGGGGTAATGGCGCCACCATAAGAAGAATGCTGATCTGACAGCTAAATGAAATATAAAAATTTTAATGTTGTGTTGTATTTTGTTACTACATTAATTGCCTTTAAAATTGTATTAAAAGAAATGTCTAATTCCCTTTGCTTTGGCAGTTATTAATAAGAACATAAACACATACAGAATGGCGAAATTACCCTAGGTAGTGGGGCAATTCCGCCACTGCTGTTGGGCAATCTTGCCTTTAAACCTAAATTAGTAAAACGTACTTTAAGCATGAACATTTGGAATTTTTAATGAAAATATTACAATGCTGTAAAAAAAACTGTTTTTAAAACAAGCTTTGTATTTATAAAATATCAATAGGGCTTGTCATATTCTGAGCTTTTATTTTGTCACGTAAAGTTGTTCCAGCAATGTTAAAGCTTGCTGTGACTTTTTTCATGGAAGTTACATTTTCAACTACTTTCATGGCCTTCTTGAGATATTCGTTGGTCCACTTTGTTGCGAGATGGCGATATTGCCCCATTCACACAATATGACGGTTGCGATGCTGTTTCAACTAACCTACTTAACAATAAGTCTAACGTTTTATACTAAAATACACCTAGAAAAGCTTGTTTTCAATGTATATAAAGATTGAATTGACAACTGTTTGTTTAAGTATATTTATCACGACAAATTTGATGGTCGAAAATTAGATGAAAAACACTAGAAAAGCGTTTTAGCTGGCAAAAATCAAACTGATCGTACACGGTGAAAAAATTCCTTTGACTACTGCTAATAGTAATGGCCTGAAAAGATCAGCACACTCCAGAGGCATTTGAAATTCATTAGTAGTACAGAATGGAAGGTGGCGGTATTACCCAGGTTGGCACTATTTCCCCACTCTCCCCTACACATATCTGTGTCAGTCCGTCTGTCTGTCTGTTGGTGCTCTAGCGTTCGAACGCATCCGAATTTTCAACTTCCGTTTTCGCCATTCGACAACTTAGGCAAAATGACAGTCTGAATTCGTTGATGGAAAAAAAAGGTGAATTACTTTCGGTTCAAAGGTCACAAATAACAGAGGACCACGTTTTTCACTATACAATTCCATATAGAAATGGCCTATACATTGGTCAATGCATTTCTCTCTGCCATTCAATAGCTAAGGCAAAGAGAAGGGTTTGAATTAAGTGAAGACACGTGATGTTAAGAAAATCAATCAAAATTGATTCAATGGAACGTGTTTTAGTGGTACCATTATGGTCCATTGGAAACTTTCAATGCTAAAATATGGCATGTAATATAGCAAACAATTTGGAATGAGGTGCCATGAATGAATATATTGTAGAATTAATGATAGTCGAAATTGGTTCAAATGTGCATGGTTTAGTGGTACCATGATGGTTCTTTGGAAACTTCAGTGCTAAGATATGGCATGTAATATTTCAAAAACTTGAAATTCCGTGTCATGAAGGAGTGTAACGTAAAAATAATGATTGCTAAAATTGGTTCACTTGCATGCGCTTTATTATTATACCATTGGCAACTTTCAATGCTAAGATATGCAGTGAAATATGTCAAACAACCTGTAATGACTTGTCCTGGATGAATATAACGAGAAATTAATGACAGTCAAAATTGATTCAGTGGTACGTATTTTAATGATGCTATTTTGATACCATTGGAAACTTTCAATGCTAAGATATGGCATGTCTAACTTACGCCTTATATTATCAGTAGTTAATTTCTGTTAGGCAAATACTCACACTGGCCAATGAATTAGAAACACGTGATGAATTACTGTACTGATATGTAAAGCGGGGCCACAGGCCAGAAACGATTGTGATACGCAAATGAATGCAATCATGTGAGGTGTATGCTCATTCCAATCTGCAGGTACAGGGTAGGAACAAGCTGCAGCTGCTCAAATTGAGCAAAATGGGGAAAACAGCAGACCTGTCTGAGTTCCAAAAAGGAGTTATTGTGGGAGCCCGTCTAGCTGGAGCTACGATTTCCAGGACAGTACAACTGACCGGTATCTCAAAAGGTCAGATCTCCAAGGTGTTCAATGCGTGGAAACAGAATCCACAAGAGTTGTCGAAACGGCAGAATTGTGGATGAAAAACAATCAACACAGACAGGGACCGACGTCGTCTGAGACGGACTGTGCGGCAAAACCGAAGGTCTACTGTGGAGCAACTGATGGCAGACTTCAATGAAGGATCATCGCAACCCATCTCCTCCAGAACAATGCGCCGAGAGCTGAAGCGAATAGGGATGGGAAGTCGCATGCCAATGAGGAAGCCCCTGGTGTCAGCAACAAACCGGAAAGTTCGCCTGCAGTGGTGTAAAGAACGGTGTTACTGGACAGTAGACGACTGGAAAAAGGTGATGTGGTCGGACGAGTCACGTTACACATTGTTTTGCACCGATGACCGGCAGAGAATTTGGCGGCAGCCCCACGAAGCGATGGACCCCTCATGTGTTGTGAACACAGTTCAAGCTGCGGGAGGAGGTGTCATGGTATGGACCATGTTTAGTTGGTATGGCAAGGGTCCCCTGATATTCCTTGACAGTCGGGTGAAAGGCAAAGACTACCTGAACATTGTTGCAGGTCAAGTCCATCCTGCAATGGTGCATTTGTATCCAAATGGTGACGGGTTCATCATGGACGACAATGCTACTGTCCATCGAGCAAAAATTGTTCAGGAGTGGTTTTTTGAACATGTTGCAACATCTGCCGTGGCCAGCGCAAAGTCCGGATTTGAATCCGATCGAGAATGTTTGAGACATGTTGGAAAGAGACATTCGTCGAAGGCATCTGCTTCCGTCTACTCTGCAGGATCAGAAGGTCTCTCTGACGAATGCATAGTCTGCGATTACCTTACTTGCATTGCAACACCTTGTAGAGTCCATGCCAAACCGCGTATGTTCTGTAATTACAGCCAGGGGAAGGTCAATACCATATTGAACGAAGTTTTCTAATTCATTGGCCGGTCTGTGTAGTTATCAGTAGGTAGTAGCTAATCGTTTTCTTCCGTAAAAACGCTTTAGCAATAGATTTTGAAGAAATAAAACAGAACGTTTCAAAAATTGACGCTCATTTCATTAAATAGGAATGCTTACAAATTATAAGCTCTTATATGTTCGAATAAACAGAGAATTATTACTCTCTCCATTTAACCATTCGGTTACTCTCATTCATTTTGAACTACACCTATTTGTTAGAAGTATACCTTTCCTTAGCAACCAGAGGGTTCCTTAGTAACCTCATCTACCCTTAACAACGAAAGGCTTCTTTAGAAAATAAATGCTTTCCTTGTTATCCTCGAATAAATTAAAATCCTATCGGTCTTTGGCATTTCGGTTGCCTGAGTTGTTGTTAATAGCTAATTGCTAGCAGCTAATCGCTCGTTTCAGCAGTAGATGATTACGTAGAAAAGCTTTAGCAATGGAATATGAATAAATAATAGATGCTTACACAGAATGCTTCAACAATTGACGCTCGCTTCGTTTAACATTATATAGGAATTCCCGAAATAAAAGAACTTTTATCTCAATATAAGATAAAGAAATACTGCACTTTCCATTTAAACTTTTGGTTCTTCAGTTTTATTCCTTTAAATTCTTTTTTACGTTAGTTTAATTATTTAGGAATTTACAATTCAGTTTTCATATTAATATAGTTTTATTTAAAGTGTTTTAAAATGCAAATTATTCCAGGCATCCGTGACTGATGTCTCGCTGCAGGAACACGAAAATGTTCTCCTTTTATCCGCCATGTAAAATAATTCTTGTTTCTTTTAATGTTGGCTGCCTGTGAAAAAGTACCATTTGACCATTTTAATTTTTTTTTGTCATTTTAGATACTTTATACACATATAGAAGCGACATAGCAGAAAGTTCGCATATTTATGCCCTGAAAAGGAAGACGCTCATAGTTTCAAGCATACGCCCATCAAAGTTTAAAGAATACAAAAAGTATAAAACAATAAAACACACAAGAAATTGTTTAATCCTGATATGTTAGCATTTATTCTAATTAAGCCTTCTGTCCGAATGTATGCGATGCATTTACAATGCAAAACTAATGTTGAAATGTATACCATATATTCGGACAGTGGGTATAATATGATTAAGTAAGTTCTAATATATTATTACTTCATTAATATAAAACGTTTAACTTTTATAGATATTTTTTCTTACTACTTACATGGGGAGTCACTTATCAAAAGGTAAGGTAAATTTTTAAAATATATTTTTTATATCTTCTAAGATTATTTAAATTACTTATGAACGGTGTCGAACGAGCAGCAAGAGTGTACTTTAAGATAATTAAAAGTAAATAAAACAAGCTAATTCAAAGCAAACAAATACAAATGACTAATAGATTGCCTTTCAATTTTATTTTTTTTTATTTTTTTTTTGTAATTATTGCACACTCTCCATAGAAAGGATGATGATTCGGAAATTATTTCCGAATGTCGCTCACTGAATAAGCATTGAGCAACTTTTCCCGCAGGTAGCGCCGCATTACTCGAGCTCAATTGGTGAAAGGGCGGGGTGGGTGGGGATAGGGGAAGGTGGGGGAGTACCTGACAGGAAAACTACGTCCAGCCTTAACAGTGCTGCCATCTATAGAGCTTTTTCACTGCATTTAAAACCTTTAGAAATAATTGCCCCATTACTTTTTATGCTAATTTACACATTCCTGATATAAATATGCAAAGGTGTTATCATAAAGCAAATAGATTTTGATTCAAAACAAGTACAGAAGCTTAATTTAGTACATGTGCAAACTGCTATACCGTATTAATTAAAATAATTAGTTAAAAATTACTTTAAAAACTCCTTTTATATTATAACTATAACGATTATATATAATTTCATCTTTTACTAATCATAGATTACTTTCATCGCAGTTAAGCTTGTCTCTAATAAGCTGGTTTCGCTTATTTATCGAAGTCATTGTAAGTATATTTGATCTGCCTGTACTTATTTAGTCGTATATTTTATTAATATTTTTATATTATATTAAAAGGGCTTTAAAAATTTTGCATGTGTTATGAAATTGCATAGATCGATTATAAATGGGACCAACCAGAGCTTCGCTTTTCATAGGCAGTTAAGTTGTCTTTATTTACAAAGTGCGTCGTGATTCCGTGATGTATATTAATAAAATTTTGTTTTCGGAATAGTATCTCTTTATAAGGAGATTGTGCTTTAATAGCGATTCTTTTTTTTTTTTTGAGGACACATAAGGGATAAAAAGAAGAGTTATTATATTATTCGCGAATTTAGATCCTTATAAAATTATATATATATATCCCTATTCTTGTAAGCTTTTTATATGTATCACTGATATAAGAGCATTTTAATTGCTACACTTATTTCAAAAGGAATTATCATTTATGCTTATGAAATTTTTTTTAAGCTTATTCGTTTAAAGTCTTTGGAGTTATAAGTTTATCGGATTATTATCTCTGCGTTTATTAGTATTTTTAAATAGGGAAAGAAAACAGAAAACGAGCTGAGTCAAAAATTTTTATTGTTGTATAATATAAAACATTTGTAGCAATAATAATAATAGAAAATTTAATAATTAAAGCTTATCAATCGTATTATTTCCTATTTTTTTTTAAATTTCGGTAAAACTTGAATAATTTCATCTTAAAAGACGCTTTGGAATTCCACGTGTACAAATGGAATCTATTTCTTCTTTCCTTAGCCTGGATTTTATTTATTTATTATTTATTTATTTATTCCTTCGGGTTAGGAGACAATCTTTCCTATTACATTTTATTAAAAAAATTTTTTTCTTCTACGTAGTTTCACCGGTGAAGGTAGATCGGAACTGCAAAGGCTTCGTCTCCTTCGCCGCCGGTGTAACAAACCTCAATGTCATCAAGTGCGCACACCTGCAGGGAGAAAAAATAAATTAAAATTAAAAAAAAAAAAAAAAAATTCTTTAAAAAAATCAATATAATGGAATAAAATGAGAAAGAAATTAATGGGAAAGCAATATATATCAGCTCTAAAAAACTTATCGAATGAGTATCATTAAAAATGTATTGCCTTCTTATCGCAATTAAGCTCTTTTTTTATATTGCGACAAATATCGATCGTTCAATGACTTTATTTTCAGTTTCGGTTTAATTTCGTCGAGCGGTTTTAAAAATATATCTTAATGCAGTAAGAAGAAAATTGAAATTGCCGGCGTGGAAATTTATGCCTAAAAATTTATTTTAAAGTTTCAATATATTTGCATGCCTTCAGTGCTTAAATCCAGCCGTTTCTGTGAAACTGCGGGTTAGAATTGATAAATCGAAAAATTATTATTTTTTTTTTGCCTCATAAGCGTAGGAGTCGTATTTCAAGACCTGCCATCTTTAATGGTTTGGCTAAAACACCGAATGAAAAAAGCAAATATGCTTGCTGTCAGAGGAAAATCAAGTTACCAATGTTCACACACTATTTTAATTGTTATACTGAAATTTATAAAGGAAATTTAAGCTGTTTAGCGCATATATTTTCAGCATGCAAAGCGTTTTTTCGTAAAGTTTTGCCTATTCGTTCTATTTTCGGAGCGCTCTTAGTTAGCGGCGATGGCGTCAGTGATCAGAGCACGTGAACCAATCTATATCACGTGACATACTGGATGAGATATAGAACGTTTTTATTTTTTTTCTATTCTTGAGCGAGAATTTGTATTATAATCTTTCTTAATGGGGATTCAGCAAAAAGTATGCTTGAATGTCTTAATTTCTTTCTACGGTTAAGTTCTAAATCCAAGTTCTATTTGGCCAATTAAAATTTAGAAAATACATTTTAACTATATTATTATTATTATTATTATTATTATTATTATTATTATTATTATTATTATTATTATTATTATTATTCGCTTACCTGTGTTTGAAAGCTTTTACCTGTTTTCAACCGATCCAAATATTGGCTTCACCGCCTGACTTCACTGCCTTATGGAAAGCCAGTCACATAGTCGTTCCTATGGGAAAAAAAGACACTTAGCGGAAGAATCACTCTTCTTATGATGGAAATGATGGCGATAAGAATTTTGTTTTCCTTCATTGACTTTGCTTTTCCTTAATTTATCATATTCCAGCACATATGCTAACCAAATAAAATGCTTCGTTATTTTTTCAGGCGCTCGTGTTCATCCTCTAGGAATTCCCTCGCAACACGCATAGGGAAAGACTAATTGTTCGCTCGGTCTCTGATCTTCGGTCAAGTGAGAGTTTCGCAACGACATTGGGTGCAACTATCGATTAGTGCGGACCACTCAATAGTGCGTTCCTTCATTCCCTGCTCGGGGCAATCTGCGTGTGCGACCCATCCCGCGAAATAATTCACTGTCCTTTCGGTCTTTCTTGAGCTGCTTTTCACATCACTTTCTGTGTAATCCTGAGGTATGTCGGACTCTGTGCATCCAAAGCGAGGTGGAAGTTCTTTTTTCTCTCTTCTTTTTAATGTGTTTCGTTTGGTTGGTTGATTTTTTTTTTACCTGGAAAGCCATCATCACTAAACAACATGTTTTGCTGTCTATTGATTAGATCCATGCAGGAACGTTAAGACGATCGATTTCGTGCGAATGTCAGGGAAACTTTTGCCACGGACGCTGAACTGAGATCATTCCTCCCGGCACCTGAAACCACTTACGTCAATCGGTGGTGGATCTGGGTCAGTGGCTCGCTCACACGCGTTGCTTCAAAGTTGGCGTCACCTGACAAAAAAACTTGCACAGAAGGAGTGGTTCGAGAGTCGAGTGTGTCTGTGAGTGATACGTGTTTGTGTTAAGTGCGTTTCTGTGCGTGTATGTGTACGTGAGCGAAGTTGTCGAGTCGAAGAACGGGTGGGCTGTGTTGCCGTTCGCGACTCCAGGAGCGCACCAAGGGCGTGTGTGGAGCTAGGAGCGAGTGCGCGGCTTTTAAGTCTCCAATCGTTAAGGCTTTCGCGCAGACTCCGTTTCGTCGATCGATCGTTGGCGCAGTTAGCCAAAGCCCCCACTCCGAGGCGGCGGCCGACTGAGCGGGATGGTGCGCCGAGCCAGCGGCCTTTTCCTCGGCCGTTTCACCGCCTCCCTTTGACCCACCGACGGGTGAGCCGACGAACATCGATGCCCAAAACGGTTCCTGGGCTCCGGTCGCATGCTCCCTGAAGCGCTTACAGCGTGAGCGGGCGGTGTGGCGACGACTTGGAGGCAGGGATCTGAGTGGACTATTCCTCTCCCGGATTTTTATCCCCACGACTTCTTTTCTGGAGATGAAGACAGCCGTCCCTGACTCCTTGCTAGGATTCTTCCTCGTCATCCTGTTGCTCGCCCAGGAACAACACTCCGTCGCCGCCAGTGACAAGTAGGTTGACAGTCGCCTTCGTGCCATTGATGAATTCACTCACCTCTTTCACTTCTATCTTTCTCTGTCTCTTTTTCTCTCTCTCTCTCACCTCAACATCGTAGCGCATATACAATCCACCTCACAACACAGCAACACATACCCCTTTTTATCGAAATGTTTGAGGGAAAAATAGCTTTTTTCATCATAAAAATAACCCACAACACCTCTTTATTTCTATTTCTCTATCTATCTTTCTCTCTCTCTCTCTTTCTCTCCCTAAATACATTCGGAGCTACCATTGCTTTCGCTTATTTTGTCACGCTCACTCAACCGACAGCAGTCGTTTCATTCACATGCACAAGAATTCAAATTGGCGTTCATGAAATGCCTAACATAAGGAAAATAGCGATCCCCTGCTATCAGGTCTTTCTAGTTGTTTCGGTTTTTGTGAGCAGTGAATTTCGGGGACTGTTCGCTAGTTGATTATGATCTCCCGCTGGCTTTGTTTTCGTATTTTTTTCTCCGATTCTTTGTCGAGGAAAGGATAGAAGTAGATAAAAGGAGTGGGTCTCCTTTGGGGACATGTCGTCATTGAGACTATCGTAACCAATAGGGCGCCACTCTGTGGTTGGTTTCACGATCCTCCTCCGTAAATTAATAACAGTATATATAAAAGAAATGGATGAAAGGCTTAGCACTACAATGTGGTGGTGAGGGCAAATTAAAAGTCATTCTTTTGTTGTTCTGATTAAATTCCGGGAGCAAAGATAAAATATAAAAAGTTTAATCAGTTTGGATCAGGATTGAAAATATAGGAACCCTCATCACAATAAACGTGATTCCTGAAATTATAATTCTTATTCTAAATTCATAAGTTGGGTTTGAATACAGAGTCCCTGCCGAATTATATACTGTATACATAAGGAATAATAAACCTTATGGCGAAAGTATAACCAGTCGGGCATAAGTTTGCAGCCTCGTTTAGTAATTTTAAGTTGCATGAAAGTAGAAGTACAGGGCTATGAGTTTATTCTTGTATTTAAATTTTATAAAATGAACTAAATATCTAAACCATTTCTAAAATATCCACAAACCCTTCCATGTTTACACCGGCCTTATACTTTCATGCAGTGAAAAGAACCGATCGAAATGTCCCTAGCATAATGAGTGAAGAGAAATAAATAACGACCTTATTATTATTATTATTATTATTATTATTATTATTATTATTATTAAGGTATCTATATTCAAGTCAACGCATAAAGTGTCTTATAGCTTAACTGTGAGTAGCAAAAATGCTATCATCAAGTTCCAAATGTGAACAGAACCAAAAGTACAGATATTTTAAGTTCATAATGTTTACATTGCATAACATATCAATCATATCTATTATAAACATGTCTACTTCGTATACGATGAAAACATGGAAATGCAATGGCATGTGATTTAATAAAAATCTACATTCTGTAGATGAATAGGCCTAACCTAATTTTTAATCTTGCCTTCCTCGAGTGAATGAATTATTAACCAAAACATAAAGTTAATGAATAAAGACAATTTTTTTTAAATGCAATACTCAATACATACATTAAATACAGTAATACAACCTCGACAACGGAACTTGATGACGGATACAGCAGTATATAATTCGTTTTTTCCTTAAAATAAAACAAGACTATGCCTATCCCCTGAATCATTAGAGTAGACAAGATTTTGAAATCGAAAGTCGTTTCTTATCTTTACTCAAGGGGGCTTTTAATTAACAAAAAAAGAGAGATTTAAAGCTGGAATCAATAAAAACGTCAGTGCTGTCATATACATTTTTAAAAATAAAAATCAATCGTCATTATTGACTGTTATTTTCACGAAATATTAAAGAGGATGCATGAAAAGTGAAGAACTCGAAATGGCAATAAGAGTTAAGGAATATTATAAATTTGTCAATGTAACATTGTGTTTATTAAACGGGAAAATGTTCTTGGTGTTTATGAGATAAAAGTTAAACTTAGCTCATGGGGAATGAGAAATTAAAAGCAAATTTTCATTTTTTTTATATATGAACTTACAAAATGTAAAAGGTGTGTTAAACTGATAATGTTTAGGGAAACCGGTATTTACAATAGATTATCATTCTGAATTTCTATTTTATAAAGCATTTGTTTTGCTAAATTATGGAATAAAATTCTTAATAACACTTCTTTTCAAAGTATTAGAATTCGCTTTAATAACTTATTAAGATTCAGTAAAGGAATCTTGTAGGAATCCTATACTGAAACGACCACAACAATTATAAGTTAAAAATTAAATTTTAATTATATGGTTGCATGTCATAAATCATCATCGTCTTTATTTCCGTTATGGCTTTTCTCTCTCCCTCTCCACCGAAATAAAAAAACAAAGAATCGAAATTGTAAACTTTTCCGATATTATTTGCAAATTAGGAGTACAAGTTCATTTCGTTTTTATTTTTATTTTTTTGTTTAAATTGCTTTTGGATAAGTCCCAGCATTTGCATCAGTTAAGCAGTCAATTTCAATTAACTCTTTATAGATTATTGAAGCTAGACCCTTCATTTTGAGGGTTTTTATTTTTAATTTTTAAACACTGCATAGACCAAGCATTGATGAATGTGCCAACGTGTTTATCTGATCGATATATAAATTAATTTTTTTTTAATGTTCAACTCTCTGACAAACGCTTTCCACCTTGATATTTATAGATCAGATTAAATTACCAATTGACAAGCGGCTATTATTATTTCTTTCTCTCCCCCCCCCCCTCCACCCCATGTTAGTGTGGATTTGATTATAACCTTTAAGCTGATAGACATGATTAACAGACTTTAGTAAATGTAATTTCCACTGGATGTCGCTTCGGCGTCACTGTTGGTAAACGTGTTTCTTCATTATTGAATATGTGTTAGCCAAGTTGATTTGCCTTCTCATTCTCTCCGGATCGACGAAGTTCAAAGCAAATATTAAGAAGTTGTGTTTGTCTAGCTTCTTTATTATAGCAACCTGAGAGGAGCAGGATGAAGAATTATAAACAAACCCGCTAGATAAATATTGTATCTTACATTTACTTCAAGTTTGAGTGATCCCCCAAGTCAATTACCGTAAAAGCTTACTGGAATGTTTTTAGTAAAAGCAGGCAGTTTTTAAAATTTTTATTTTTGAAGACTTTCAGAATAAAACGAGTTATAAAACGGGAAATCGTCATCTGCGTTCCATTTATTTTTGAGCTGCATTTAGCTTTATTATACGATTTCGGCTGATATTTGTTTGTCAATACGAGGGCCAACACTCATCAGAAATAAAAACATTTGAAGAAAACTATTTTTGATAAGAAAAAATTTAAGAAAAGCAAAACTATGCAAAACAGTGAAAGGGCACGTCACTCCAACTTTATATCAGGCCACGAGTATCTGTCAAATACGTGTCTCTACATTAAGATATCAAATGTTCCTTATAAAACGTTTTAAGATAAATTATTTAATTAAATATATTTATGTATATATTACCGATTTCTGCATACAACACTTCTTGCCCACGTTGTCTGTTATAATAAAGCAAAATATGCGGGAATTAATTATGCAGGGAATAGTCATCCTGTTGTGTTTGTTGACAGATACGAAAAAAATTCGGTCAGTACGAAGAAATCTATTGAGCGAAAGGGATTTTTTTATAACTCAATATATGAATGGAATAAGTTATCAAAAAGAGTTAAAGTTCAGTGTGGAACATGTATATACCATGTCTGTGAACTTAGATGTAAAAACTTTAAAGAAAACTTGTTTCAGTCTTACGTTCGTTTCTCAGGTCGAATAGTCCTTCGGGACCGTCTTCTTGATTAATATGATGCTGCTCTAGTTTGAGTTATCTCTCGGAATATTTATTCCTTTGGAACGTGAACTTAATAATAATAGGCTAATAATGATAATTAACTCTGCTGGTGAAGCAGTTTCAAATAATAATTAAAACCCATGTTTACATAGAAGTTAACTCATTGCAATAATAGTATTAAATACAAAAAGACTAAGTATTATTAATTTATTTTAACCTTAAACTTACCTACAAGTAAAACTATGTTTCAGATAGATACGTTACTATGAGACGTGACTAGATACGTACACACACGTTAAGCAACATATGGATATCTCACATAGCAAAATAAACTTCAAATACAAATATAGAATTTCAGCTTATTCTCCTGCATCTTGTTCTTTTTAAGAATTAATCTATGTTTAAGGATAGATTTTCTTTGATGGATAGTTTAAAATCAGCAAATTTACAGTCTACACCCACTGTCCTCTTCTTACTTCATACATACCTCTTACATTATCATTCGGAACACGGCCCTATCTATTCACACAAGCCACACCCCTTAAGAACTTCATCTCCACAGCATCAAAAGTTTCTTACGCACCTCGTGCAACAGCCAGGTTTCATTTCAATACGTTAATGTTGTAGCAACATTCTTTCATACAGTGCCATTTTTAAACACACCCTGATGAATTCCTTGCTTGCTTCCGTATCGTGTTCAAATTAATAATTATTATATTCAAGATTTGAAACGATAAATTTTTTAATCGAGCTTCCTAAAATTCGAAATACGAGATATATCTAATACATTCAAAATAAAACTAAGATGGTTTACGTATGCTTTTGTAGTAAGGTTGAATGAAGTTTATGAAAAGATGAGAATCCCTGCTGAAAAGACGAAGGTGCTTGAATCAAACAATTTGCAAGATAGAAGTGAATGGGGTTGTCTAGTGCAGATGAACGAAATGTGTATTTGGGAAATGGCTGAAGAGAAAAAGTGATCTTGATTGTGTGACTTCGATAAGAAATAGAGCTAGGCTGCAAGTGGTGGGTTCTCTGGAGAAAAAAATGAGAATTAATCGGCGTGTAAGAAAATAAAAGAATGTTTTTACAACGTAAACGTTTTGAAATGAAAACGAAAAGTTCGGGCGTGGAGATGAAATTTTTAAGAGATATCAAACGTGTTCCGAATGATAATGTAAGAGGTATATGTAGAATAATGAGAAAGTATTGTGTAAAATCTGCAAATCTGCTTTGAGATTGCTTGGGCGTATTAAATGAATGAACGATGAACAGCTGGTTAAACTATTGAATGGCCGTTTGGATGAAAAATATGGAAGAGAAATGCCAAAGAATTTGTGGCAGTGTCTAGTAGCCTAGAGGAATACCTAAGATTGTATAGCTAGAAAGTTTGAATAAAAACTCGAAGTTTTATGATGAAAGGTATGGCAGTAGGTGAAGCAAGGACTGTATATAGAGAAATGCATTGTTTGATTATGATAATTTAAGTCTGATTCTTTCTAAGTACTGCCTATCCTCACGGGAGGATTAGGAAGCGACGCTAGTAGAATAAAATATTTTAGAATAATTTATTTTAATGTCAGATGTCATTCAAACTTTTTAATGGTTTCGAGTTTCTTTACTTCTTATTAAAAATTTTTTATTTGAATATCATATGCATAACCAATAAAGGTTTCCGTAGTAACCGTGTGTCTATCCAGCTGGAGTGCCTTACGTCTATCGGAAAAGGTTCAAAGAAAGCTCAATAACGACCTCCTTCTATTCAAAGTAAATAGAAAGCATTCTATTAATATAATTCAAAGTATAGTTTGGAATTCTTGTTACTCAATATACAGACTCACTCACGCCATCACCAAACACTAAATTATTTGATGCTGCTTCCTGTAATTGTTCATAAATTATTCATTGAATTCAGATTGTGAAAATAGATTTTGCTTCATATTTAATAAGCCTGTATTAAAGGGCAAAATGTATACTTCTGTGAAGAATCATTTAAAAAGCTGTGTTTGTAGATTGAGTGTTTCGTCAATGTCTTAAAGTTGCGACGATAAAATATCGAATAAATAATTTTCTATGCTTTCGAATATATTTGATTTCAGTCCACCATTTTCATTTAAAAACTGTCTGGGTTGGCTTTTCGGGATACAGCATAGTCTCAAATTGAAGCTTAGCTTGTAGTCTTTAAAAATCTACTTCAAGTTATCATTATATGATCTCTTCCTCGTACAATGTTTACAAGTGACGAGCAATTATACAAGACCTTGGCAAAGATCGTCTCCTATATTTGAATAGTTACCAATCACATATGAAGAGAAGGTTTAATAATGAGACCGTGCTCAAGAGCCGATTATTAAAACACAAATATGCTATATGTAAGGTCTACTTTTATAATCTTTTGCGCTTTACAAAATTTTTTAGACACAGCTGTTTTTGTTTTTGATATCTACTTATCTATACAATTGCTATTTTCTTTACATATCTCTTAGGAAATGATTTTAGTTGTAAATAGATTATTTACTGAAAAAGTTAGATTACCGAGGCATTCTTAACACGATTTAAAAATCACTAGGCCTATATTGATAACTAGTCTGCAAATTTTTAACTTTAGAATTTTTATATTAATTAATTTTTTTTATATTCATTTTTTTCTATTTTCTTTCTTCATAATAGCACTGTAGAAAAAAGCCTCAATATCTCCGCCATTCTCGACGCCGTTTTACAAGGATATGATAAAAGAATCAGGCCTAACTATGGAGGTAGGACATCTTTTTTTTTTCATTTCCACCCTATATTTACGTTGAAAACCCATCACGATAGGGGGTCGGATGGAATCAAACTCATTCCGCATAGGAACCCGTCGTTTCGTCGCACTCGATCGAATCGAAGACGAATTCTACGGAGTCCTTTCCCAGGACATTTCTCGCAGATCAGCGCCAAAAATTGATCGATACTCTTTTCTTAACGTTGTCATTTAAATAACAAGAAACTCCCAGGCCCATATCGATTTCAGACGTCTAATTTCTTTTCTGCACACGGTCAACAACAGTCTCGTGCTTCTAGAAGGTTTGTCACCTGTCAATTGATTGTGGATTGCACTACAGGAGTGTGTTCTAATGCATTTCACACTTGAGATTATCAAAATGTGTATAACTCTTTTTTACCCTTGTCAACTTCTGATTCGTTTAGTCCACGTGTTTATATAATTTATTTCACTTTCTTAATATTAATTGCATTTGCGCTATTCTTAAAACTATTATCAATAAACAACTAAGTAATGAGATAGCATAAAAAGCAAACATATGCAAGATTTAGCTTTTCAGATCAGGACTTAATTTTTGTTTTCATATACGCATTCAAACTTTTACCTTAAATTATATTTTTCCGGTTAGATTATTAACGAGATTGTTGGAACGCTTATGTCGCAAGGCAACACAAATAACGAAAAGAAAGCAATTATATAATCATAGGCAAGAAACGAGAAGGAATTTTTGCTTAATATTTTGCATGCTGGAAACGCGAAAACAATACCTTAGTAATTTCTTAATTTACCATCGCGTACATAAAGAACATAATGGATCAATAGTTAAATGCTTTGTATTTTTCATTTTTAAGCATATTCTTCCAAATTTCTGTGGGATAACTTAAAAATGTGCTATTAAATTTACTTAAGTTTTTACGTTAAATACGTTGGGATCAAAACATTATGACAGTAATGAGAAGTTTAGTTGCAACCCTCTATCAGAGTGGAGAAAATCCAAACCAAATTTATGCAATAAATAGGAACATTCTAGGCTTTTTACAGCTCATATACTGTAAATAAGCTAATTGTGCTTAAAAAATTTGAGTATACGACAGGTTTACACAATAAGCAAACCGTTCGTTGAGACCGACTGGAGAGCATTAGCCTTGACTAGTATCCGGAGGGCGCAGGCTGCATAACCTAAACTGTTGAAGCCGACGCCTTAGTGAAAACGTATAGTCAGATGGATCTTGTTTTCACCCGTCCGAACTGATAGTAGAAGGAAGGTATAGCGTATGAACTATGAGGCTATAGCTCCATCCTGGCAGATCAGCAATGAAAAAGGGAGTTTTGCCTCTTTTATGTTATTGATAGCTCTTTCCTGGTTCACATTAGGCCCATTAATGGCTGTTTTAATGAATTTGGAGAGGATCTTAAATGCCGCGTACTATCAAAATTCGCCTGCTCATTGTATACATGGCTCGAGGAACACTAAGTTCTGGACTATCCGGTAAAACACAGTAAAGCGACAATGCAGAGACGCCAAACAAATGTACCCCGAGCTGCATTTCGTGGATCCGCTCCACAGCATCAAATCCAAGATGGTGCGGCCAAGTTGGTTAGTCCCCTATTGCGAAATTCTATGGGATGCTGTTAAGTGAAACTTTAAATCCAAGAATTTGGAAATGCCTAGGTGGCAGTGCCCCTGTCAATATTCCGATATTTAGTGAATTCGGTATCACTTGAGGATGACCGGCTTGCTATTAGAGGGGCTTAATGTATACAGGATGTCCCGGGAGGAATGGTAACTAGTTCCTATGGTTATAGAGTGAGTTATTATAAGTCAAAAAGTTTATATAAATATGTGTTAATGTTTTCTGAGATACAGCTGTTTGAAATTAAAATTATGGAATTCTGATAAGTTCCGTTATTTTAGAAAATCGTACGCCAAGTTACCTCAAATTTTTACAAAACTGCGTCTCCGGAACACAAATAACATTATATTTTCAGCACGATAGAGCACGTCTTCATACTAAGATACGTGTGCGAGAATACTTAATGCAGTTTTTCCTAATCGCTAGATTGTTTGCGGTGGGATCACGATCACCCGATCTAACTCCTTGGATTTCTGCTTAAGAAGTTGGTTAATGTGTGAGATTTATGAAAGTAGAGTCAGTATACGAGACGAGCGTATTAAACGTATAATAGATGCTGTGGATCAAATAAGAGAATTTGAAGATGCCTTCAGACGCGCATCTCGCCACGTTCTCACAAGAATTGAAAAACTGCATCGAAGTACGTGTGGAATATTTGAAAATTTTTTATGATAAAGTTATTAGGATGTTAATGCAGTAAAATAAAACCCATATTAGGAACTTCATTTGAATTTCTTGATTATTCATCTATTTGATGCGCTGTTTTGCCCCTTTGTGCTCAAACTCAAGTTTTTGGTATTTTTCACTCAAAAAGTATTCCAAAATGCTGTTTTCCTTGATTTCAAATAGCTGTATCACGATAACTCATTCCACATCCACACGGAATATTTACCTTTCCTCCGGGGATACGCTGTGCACTGGCAAAATAAGATCAGTTGCTCATGTGTGTGTATTTCCTGTATCTTATAATATAAGATGCTTTATTTCCTTTATTTAAGAAAAATTAAACCAATTTTAAGTCATTTAGTTTCTATTCAGTTTAAAGTTAGCACTTCAACGTCATAGTTGGGCACCAAAATTTGATCTGTATAATGGTTGAAATCGTAGTTCGCTATGAAGGTGTTTCTGTTTGATTCTTCATTTTATTTGTATGATTTACCAGTTTTCAGTAAATTTATTTTTTGGTTCTTGCTGCTTTACTAATTAAAAGTAAATAAAAACAAACCCTTTTACACTTCGAATAGCAAACTTCAATGTATAGTTTAAAATTCTGATAAAAAACTGAGTATAAACTAAAATGAAAGAGCCCGTGTCGTTGCCTGAAATTGGAGTGATTCATACACAAATATTTTGGGAAACAACTCGTGAGACTTTTGATCACATCGAAAGACTTTTCTCCAGCTTTTCTAACCGATAGCAGCTAGAAAATGACTCTTCAGTGAAATTTGTTAAGATTACCTATTTCGAAGATAACTTTTGACGAATGCGACATGTTATGCGATTCACTACTCTATGAATGAAATGGCATTTTAGATTAGGCTGCACAAATTTCTTTGTTTCGACAATTCAGTTCTTAATGTGTAACCATTAACTACAGGATACTTAAGCTGGTAATTGCTTTGTAAAGATAATTAATTTAAGATACTTAGATTTATCGCAGATACTCATATAGCGCTCTTTTCAATCGTGTTAGTTTAGAATTATTTGATTCGCGTGAAATCGCGCAGATTAGCCCGAAATACAAATAAGGAGAGATATGTAATTTGCATCTGTAATAACTAGTCGACATGCTTATATCAGAAAAATAAAAAAAAAACTGAATTCTTATACACTTCCTCTCAACCCTTGTTATACTAAAATCCATTGCCGCCCCGGGGTGACTTATGATCGATTTTCGTCTCACACCATCCCTAGACTATAGTAATAGATTAAAATCCAAACACTCCTTTATAATTATAATCATAGCTACATTATGAAGTTTATATGAAGTATTTTTTTAGGCAAGCTTTTCAAATTCTCCTTCTCTTTTCATCAAATTCTCCTGATCTTACAAGTATGCATATGCACTAAATAAACGGAGCCAGATACTGTGGACAGACGTTAGAATAAAGGAGAGGAAACCACTAATCCACATAAGGTTTTTAATTAGACGATGGATGCACATTTCGGCAGCCAAGCTGCCTTCTTCTGAACAGCGATGGAGGCCCAGTGGATGTTACCCAGCTGAGAGACATTGGAAAACTGATTAGCCTACCGAAATTGACCAATAGCAGAAACACCCGAACTGAAGATGACCAGCAAACGACGACCAATGACGACCAAGGATGACGAACCAATCATATCCCTGTTTAACTGTTCCAACTTTTTTATGAATTTGTTAATATTTTTTTAATTGGCTATTGTTTTCTATATAACATCTTGTAACTTATTCACAATTCATCAGAATAGCTTGCCTACTCTGATCGAAGCTCTCCTGTATGCTGAAGAAGGCAGCTTGGCTGCCGAAATGTGCATCCATCGTCTGATTAAAAACCTTATGTGGATTAGTGGTTTCCTCTCCTTTATTCTATGCATATGCATTTTACTTTATACCTTGCCTCTATATCTCTCATGCTCTAATGTTGTAATAAATTATGCATCTTTCGACAGACGTTTTAATAACAAGGGGAATGACAGATCACGTTAGAAGATCACATTATCTAGAATGTAATACTCACCTTTTAAAGCAAGGTCACTCGCTCGTATCTTTAGAACTTTAGGAGCAGACTTTTGCATGTTGCGAGAACCATAACCCTGTGATGTCAAGAGAAAATTAAAACGTTTCGCCCATCTCTTGTAACGCAATTTGACAATGTTTCTTAGAATGCGGCTTCGTGTAATGCGCTTTTATGTAAGTATCGGGCAGAACTTATGCAACCACGAAACTGTAGCCGTCAACCATATAACATTTTCTGCCATAGTTTCTAAATAATTTAAAGAGTGTCTGGCGGCTTATATTCACATAGCGCATTTTTCATGTTTAAGTCGGTTTTCTAATGAATATCTCATTATCATTCAGTCCTTCCATATATCTGTATTAAATAACATGTTTGATCTTAATTAAACAGTAATAAGTTCTGAGACGTTCTTGGATAATTTGTTTCTATACAGCAGTTGTGTGTGTTTATAACTTTTTGGTCATAGAAATCACCAAACCCGGAATTCCTGGTTATGTAAGACCTCATTGCATTCGTAAATGGGTCCTCATTATTTCGCGTCACAATGGTCATTTATTCGCCCTCAGAATCAATTAAAAGATATTGCAAGCGTTAAAAATAATCTAAACATTATCTTATATTTTTTTTCTATATAATATATATAATTTTGCAATTAAAACTCGGACCTAGGGTAAAGAGTAAGAGGCAAAATTACCCTAGAGAGCCCATAAGATGGAAGTAATGAGAAAACTGTGAAAAACAACTGACGTTTCGGACATAGACTGCTCTTTGTAAAAACTGAAAGATAAATGAAAAAGGTCATTTGCCCTTTAGATATAGGCCAGTCTCTATCCGAAAACGTCAACTATTGTTCAAAAATTTCTCACTCTACTCCCACCTTCATTATGCTATTGAGATATTTAGCGAAGACTGCTCTTTTTTCCAATAAAGATCAAAAGCATCCCACATTTTTTCTTAGCCAATAAACTGTAGATCGAAAACCGAAATTTTACATATTTGAAATTTTTAACGTTGAGTGCAGAATTGTACAACATTTTGGATAGATACAACAGTTATACAGGGTGATTCAGTCAATTACTGACCATTTCACTCGAATGACGTGCATTAGGGATAAACAACTGAAAGAATATGAGCGCCATATCGAATTTTTAAATAGTTGGAGTTTGTATTATTGCAACAGCGCTGCATGAAAATCGTATTGTTGAAAAATGGCGCCCGCTTTATCAACAGAGCAGAAATGCAAGGTTGTCGAATGGTATTTTCGAGACAAAATCACCTGTAACCGTGCAAAGAAAGTTCCGGAAGGAGTATAAGTGTCGAGACGCACCAGGCGGGCAAGCAATCATGGATTTTGTCAAGCAATTTCGTGCCACTGGATGTGTTAAAGGCAAGAAAAAAGGCGGGAGCGAAGCTCGTGTTCGAACGGCCGAAGTTGTCGAAAATGTTCCCACAAGGTTAGTCGATTCCCCTACCAAAAAATCTGTTCGCCACCTATCCATTGAAGAAGGGATGTCGTATACCACGACGTGGCGAATTTTGAGAAAGGATTTGCAGCTGTTCCCATATAAGATCCATGTTTATCAGGAGTTAACAGACACTGGAAGACAGAAGCGACAACAATTTGCGATGGAGTTTGGAGCAGAAATGGAAGCCAATCAAGACATTGTGGACAACCTGTGGGTGTCAGATGAGGCCTTCTTCCATTTGTCAGGTGATGTTAATAAATACAACGTTCGTTTTTGGAGTTCCCAGCACCCTCATGGGATCCATAAGTAACCTCTTCATCCACGAAAGGTTATGGCTTGGTGCGCGATTTCCAAAAGAGGCATCATTGGTCCGTTCTTTTTTGAGGGCACCGTAACGTCACAGGCTTACCTTAACATATCGGAAACCTTCTTCATCCCCGAGCTGCGAAGGAGGCGTATACCGCTTCGACATCAATGGTTTCAACAAGATGGGGCTAGGCCTCACACCACTAATGAAGTGCTAGACTTTCTCAATCAGAAATTCGGAAATCGTGTCATTTCAAACAGGTTTCCAGATCGATTCGGGGGTGGCTTTCTTTGGCCTCCTACGAGTCTTGACGTAAACCCATGTGATGTTTATCTCTGGGGGTTCCTTAAAGACAGTGTGTTCACTACAGCACCAAGAAATCATGGTGCACCCTTGTCGATGCAGAAATCCTGGATAGAGTTATGAACAACTTCACCATTCGGCTGCGAGCAGTTCAAAACGTTCGTGGTGGCCACATTGAGCATATCATCAAGACTTTTCTACGGGAATAAAAACTCCGAACTGCCTAAAATATCATACTGAAATGCTAAGTTTGTAAACATTAATGGGTCAATAAATCATAGTACTGAAATGGTTAGAAATTGACTGAATCACCCTGTAGTAAAATGGCTTCTGTGAATGAAGACAGAGCATGATCAAACTGCCATAACCAGGCTAGCTTCGTTTTACCGTGCCGGCCAGGTGGCAGAGAGGGCTAGGGCGTAGGCTTTCTTCTAGTTCTCGATTCTGCCTGGTTGTGGGTTCCAATCCTGCCGTAGGCATGGATATTTGTGTTTGTCGCGGGCTGCGTACAGATATAACTTGTGTAAAAGGCGCAAAATGACCTTAGTAGTCGACACCAAAATTTCTAATAAACATTAAACATTAGTTTTACCGCGGAGTTCGGCCTCATACGAATCCAGCAGAAAATTCTCCCAGAAAAGGAATAGGATTTGGTGATTGCTTCCCAATCGTCAAATCTTATCCCTTTTTAATCTTGGTCTATAGCCTAGTTCAGGCAGAGCCGGACTAATACCTTTAGGGGCCCTAAGCACTAAACACCTTTCTCAGTTTAAATCCTGTTTTTCTGAGGATTCGGGGGCCCCTATTCACAAGCTTAGTCTAACGGGGCCCTAAGCACGTGCTTAGTCTGCTTATGTATAAATCCAGGGCTGAGTTCAGGGGTCGGCAACCTGCGGACCGCGGTCCGCTTCCGGTTTCTTTTGGGCTTGCTACCAAATTTCATGCGGCCCACAAGATTTTTTAGAAATATGTAATGAGCGGCCAGAAATAGGATAATTTTAAATTATTTTTTGGGAAACAGTCCACTTTATATTAAAAATATTAGAAAAGGTTAAAAATCTGTAATAAAAATAGTTGCCGACCGTTGGTCTAGTTCATTTAACTTTGCACCCCGTCTAAATAAATGCACGTGGCTTTCACCGGCTATCATTGGCGGAAGGCCGCTGAACACTCTGATTAGTACTTCAACTCCGAGGAAATAGTTCTTTCCTTTTGAATGTTAATAAACCAGCTTTTTAAGAATGTTTCTAAAATAAACAAAAAGGAAAATAATATACGAAAAGGTTTATAAAATTCAGAGCTGATTAAATTGTTTTCGGAACTTCCTGAGGTATTATTAAACAAACTTTTTAAGTTAATCGCTTGCGTATTAATGAAGACCAATGGCAGCCATGTTAAAATCACTCGATCAACGGCGAAAAGCAGCCACATGCGATTCACGCAACAGCCAATCATCACTGACTGCCGCGCAACAATTCAAAAGTTGGGTGATACAGATTGTTTTGACGGAATTTAAAGAAATAGAGTATAGTTCTTTCTAATTTTCATATTTTTGTTCCACTTGAAGATGGCGCGGACGTGATTAATTCAGCGGACATGGCTATATGATACATCATAAAGCCTTAAGACTTGATGGGAAATATGTGGGGGAAATAGATTCTATATACAAAAGCATATTGAGTAATTTTCGTCCATTTTGAATAAATAGTCTCTGGAGGGAAAATTTATGCATTAACTGTTGAATGAACATGTCCAATATCAATTGCGTTGTAAAATACACTCTTTATTCGAGAACGTTGAATTTTTGCGTTATAAAATACAGCACTCCCCCGTCAATCTTTGTAAAGTAGATTTAAAATGTTTGTAATTATATACAATATTATGCGCTTTAAAGTTCTTGGATTAATTTTTGGTAATTATTTTAGTTAATTATTTTCATTTCATTAACTTGCAAAAAGAGATGGGACTATTGAAAGCAAACATAGCGTGTTAGTTGCATTGTTAACCGGTTGTGAGATGCTTCTCCTTTTCGATCGTTGTGTTTAGCAAGTAGGGATGATATTAGCTAACAACCGCTGTCATTGAAGCGATAAACTTCTAAAAGGACCCCCCAGATCCCGCCATCAGTCGTTTCATCTCAAAAATAGAGGCTCCCTTGAAAGGGAATGAAAATATGAACGAAGTTTTTAATTGCTGTCTAGAGGCTTGCGTTTAAGTGTGTGAGCGTTTTTTATTGCGAAAAGCCCCAGTTATTTCCTTAAAGTATTCGCCACTTCCGACTACATCTTCTTCAGGAAGATGAGGGTTCATTTTTAAAGATGAATAAGAATTGGACCTTAATCGATACCCATTCGAAAAGTTCACCCATCATATCGTGATCTCAACGAGAAGACGGTTAATCATCTCTTTTTTTCTCCTTCTCCCCTCTTTCTTTTCAGTGATTTAATTGGAAGGCGAATTTCATCCAAATTATTCTCGAATGCCTGCTTATATTGCAGAACTAGCACAAATAAAAGCATCGAAGAAAAAGACGGCGCTGGAAAGGAAAAAGAGAAGGGGAAGGAGAATTTTTTTTCCGTGATTAAGAGATGCGCTCGATTTCCTACAATTTTGTTCTTTTTTTGTGTGATGGATCCCTTTCTAGTCTAAAAAGCCTTTTTCATATTCATCTACTTTTAAATTGGAAAGTAAGTAGTCTTAAACAGGCTTAATTTCTTCCATGTCTGACTCTCCTGTTTATCGAATATGTCTGACTCTCCTGTTTTTCGTGATTTTTTTAGGAATAATTATAATATTGAGTTGTTTACTGCATTCAAGCAGAAGAGGTTTATGAAAAAATAAATAGATAAAATTCCGCGCTCAACAAGAAAACTATATTCCGGAGCATCTATTCTAGAAAATTCATGGAAGGACGCTAATAAGGACTAAAGATTTAAATATTCAATTGACGTGATCGATTTTCTTCTTAAAGAAATTGGGAGAATTTTTATAATGATGTGAGAGTAATAAGTTGGCGCTAAATTTCTATGTACCGTATGGCAAAAAAGTCGCTGAGTATAAACTTTGTTCATAATACATCAGATCTAGTAAAAAACGATACGCAACGTACAGATTCGAGTCACATTATTATGACCACCAGCTAATATCCCGAATAACCGCCTTTAGCGGCACACACAGCAGCTAGATGGCGTGGGAGTGAGTCAATAAGATTCTGGTAGGTTTCTACTGGTAGCTGTTGCCATGCAGACTGTAAAGCATCCGATAGCTGCTGAAGGGTACGCGGTGGTTGTTCCATAGCACGCACTTGATGATCGAGGTGATCCCAAAGGTTCTCGATTGGGTTGAGGTCTGAAGAATTAGGGGGTCAGGATAGTACTTGGTACTCTTAGTCGTGTTCCTCAAACCATCCCCGGAACAATTGCAGCCGTATGACACGTCGCATTGTCTTGCTGGAAAGTGTCATCTCCCTCTGGGAAGACAGTCGCCATGTATGGGTCTACTTGATCTGCAATTATGGATAAATAACGAATCGGATGTGATTCCCAGACAATGCCATGAGAACACTTCCCATACCATGACGCTGCCGCCACCAGCCTGGATTCGTCCAACAATGGTTGCAGGATGCTTGTTCTCGGAGGTTTTTCTCGCCTCACCCGCCAACGGCCGTCACTTCTGTGGAGCAGAAATCGTGACTCATCGGAGAAAGCAACCTTTTCCAGTCAGAAGTGGTCCAGTTTCTGTACTGTTGGTTAAATTGAAGCCGTTTTTGGCGATGAACCTTCGTCAGCATGGATGCGGTGACCATCCGTCTGCTGCGGAAGTCCATACGTATCAGGGTCCTCTGTACTGTGGTTTTAGAGACATGTCTGGTAGCACCTTCGTTGGTTTGAGCGGTAAGTTGGTCCACTGTAGCTCTTCGGTTGACCTTCACACACCTTCGCAGCCGATGTTCACCTCTCTCATGAATGGCACGTGATGCTTCACAGTTCCCATACAGTTTAGTCTGAACGGTTCCATTTTCCCAGTCATGGTAGACTTTAAGTACAGCAGCACGAGAACAGTTCACAAACTGCGCGGTTTCCGAAATACTGCCACCCTTGGCCCAAAAACCGATTATCATCCCCTTTTCCAGATATGATAAATCACGTTTCTTACCCATTGCATCAAAGAGTGATATGTATTTAACATAGTGGAAACCTACCTTATATAGTCACCTAACCAATTCGCAACACGTGACATAGTTCCGCGGCTGGTGGTCATAATAATGTGACTCGACCCTGTATTAAAAGATAATAGTAAAGAAAGGAAAAAAAAACGTCGTAAATCAAATAAAGACTCTTGTGATTATGAAATAAGAAAATCAATGTGTTCTAGAACTGTTATTTTAATGTAAAAGAAATTTATTAATTTTCAAAAAATTCATCTTTTTTAATTTTCGTATCATTCCCAGATTAGTTTATGAAATGATCATTAAAATCCTCATTTTTATTTTCTCCTATACGAAGTACACATAGAGAAGGTATTGTAATCGTCATAAAACTTCGATCTCGAGATTTTGATGAATCTCAAGTTATAAACCAAAAAAAAAAAGTTTTAGAATTAGATCTCTGAGTGAATACTATAAGTCAAAAACACAACGAGCTAAATGGATTGTATATGGTCCTTACACCAAAATTGTAGAGCTGTATCAATTTTTGGGCAGTGGAAGAAATACTTCACCTAAAAACTAACTATATTTCCTGCATATATACTAGGACTTTAAATAAAGATAAACAAATAAAATTTGTAAAAGAATAACTCAAGAATGCTCAATGAGGATTTATTACACGCCAGAAATCAGATGCTTAAACCTGGAATCAAACCAGGAACCTTCGGCGAATCGCGCTGACGAATTGCGTGACGCCCCAACCTAGTGCGAATACAAGGCTATGGAATTTTCTTTACTGTTTTCGTCAATAATACAAATTTAGTCCATACTCCGTCTCGCTATGTCAGTAGAGAAAGTCACGTGATTGAAGTGACCTCTTCAGAAAGTAGTCCCTTTACATGTTACGCATCGTATGTCATATGAATTAGATCTTTTTGCCTTTTTTCCAAAACGTCAAAAAGAACATGATTTGTTATTGTTTATTTCTGAAATGGAATTTGAAAAACTTCAATCATTTATATTCCAACGAAAGCGAAAGCTCACCTTCATCTTCAAGGAAAGGTCAAAGCTCATAACGTGCTAAAGCCATTTTTTTTAGGCGTATTCACGTGCGTTTGCAAAAAGGTTACTTTAGTCACGTGAGTTTCTCTACCAACATAGCATTACGAAGTATTATAGACCTCTATATCTGATAATAGATTTCAAATTTTAACCGAAACGCACAAGTATCTGAACACTACCTTAACATTCTTCATATAAACTAGCTTTTTAAATGGAGAGAAATCGTTGAAATCTTGTACCTTTATAATTGCAAAAGATAATGAAATAATTTCTACCTTTACCTGAGCATTCTCTCCGTATTCTTTTGCAAATCACAACTTTAAATAAAACTAAATGATTCAAAGTTCTTTATAATCGCGAAAACTATGGGAGAATACGAGAAAGTTTAGAGGAGAGTATTCGCAAATTTAATTTTTACCATTTTGCAACTTTTATTCGCACAGGATAAATAGCTCAAGTATCCCTCATAAATAAGTAAAAATTAATTTTTATTTAAAGAGTTTGTTTCTTCTTAATTAACACGCTCTTACTACTTCTCAAATATAATTTAAATGCATTAAACTTGATTAGGTGAATAAGAAGCGCTAATCTTTAGGTAAAGTAGTCCGTTGTGCGTAGTCCCTGTAGTACAATTCAACTGAAATATTTGAGCATGTCAAATGACTATTTTCTCCATTAAAAATAATGGACTTCTTCCTTGAGATGTCTGTAGTGCGTGACTGCCTGTGTTTTTGGCGTTGAGGTTTCGTTGAAGATAAAACTATTTCCTATCAAAAACTTTTAGCCACAGATGACAATGTATGAAAGTATTCGGATAACTCTTATAAATGCCAATTTTAATCGTACAGATAAACCGTTGGAAAAAGAAAAGCCAATGTTGTTATATTTTCAAAATATTTTCTGATATTTCTCAAAATGTGCCTGCGGATGCTTAAAAATCAATCGTCTTCCCATGTTAAGGAACAGGAGAATCGCACTTTGCAAAGGCACACTTCCCAAATCTCTGCCTATGTACACTTGATAATGACTGACGTTAAAATGAATGCTTAGAGAATTGTTGATATGCGTGACGACAATGGCAGATTCGAGGGTTGGTTGAAACGTAATGCACACTCACTCCTAACTTGCAAATGAATGGAGATATTCAAATGTAATAAATAAATAAGTTATGAAAGTTCATATTATTAGCTACAGAAACTTACATTTACTTTTCAGCATAGTCATCATTTACAGGTACACATTTTTCATCCTGACAATGAAGAATCCCGATGATCTTTCATTGATCCACGGCCTCACGACAACTTCACTGCTTCATCCGTGATGAAATGCAACCGACTGTGCATTATTTTCAGCTAATCCACGTATCATCAACTGAAACTTCGGTTATGTTAATGACCATAGGACATCCTGCAAGTCTTTTTATCGTTATATTTTTCACGGTAAATATTGTATATTAAGATACAAAGGCCCTGAACATTCTGGAACATAGGGCCCTGCTTTAATAGTTGCCATAGTATAACATGTGTATTGTTTTTCTGGATGTTCAGATACAATAGTTGTTGCTGACCAAGACCATGAGAAACAAGAAAAAACCATTACACTGCCGTCGCCTTACCTAATGATCATCTTTCCAGAGTAATACACTGGAAAAAGTGTAGCGTACCTCGTCACTACACATCACTCCATTCCAGCAAAGTCTCGTTTTGTTCAGGGAAGATGAGCTTCGCATTGGTGACAGAGTTGATCTTATATTTTATAACTTAGAGTATAGTAGTACTGAACTCCCCCGCTTAAAGATCTTGAAATAGTTGCTCCAGTGAAACACTTGTATAAAACACACTCGACGGATCAATCTGTAAAGGTAGCGATCATGTTTACTCTCCTGTAATTTTCTAATTTCGGATGATATAGCCCACTCTTTATTTGGGTAGGTTCAAATTTTAGCTGATCTTTGAATTACTACACTTCTTTGGATGTCGCTGAGCTACTTGGACGGCAGCACAATCAGTTGTGACGAAAAGTACCGTCTTCCATAACCTATGTGGACGTTTTTATTAGTACTTTTGACACGTGTTTTTTATGTAAAGCATGGAGCAGCACACACTTAAGAGTGTCCGGTTTCAACTGGCCATTCAGTGTATTATTTAGTAATAATTTTTATTTTTCCTTAGATAAATGTATTAATTAAAAAAGATCTCTTCATTGAAGTATGAAGTTTTGTTTCTATAAGGGTCGTACAAATGAAAACGAAAATTATTTGTTTTATCCAAAGTGTATACAAGGAATTTAAAACTACTCTCCAAATGCGTTAAGGCATTTATCCCACTGTGTAACTATGCATGTAATTCCTTTATGAGGTCTACCGTTGCTTTCGAGGTGTGAGGACGCGCGTTGTCGTGGAGAAGAAGCACTCCTTCTGTAAGAAGTCCAGGACGCTTGCATTTGATGGCCGCGCGCAGTGCCTTCAATGTTTCCCCATATCGTGCTGCGTTAACTGTGGTGACTTTTTCAAGAAAGTCCAGTAAATACGGCTTTTGCGATCAAAAAACACGGTCAACATTACCTTCCCCGTGCTGTTTGCGATTGCTTTTGATTTTTTCGGAGATGGTGATCCATTATGCTTTTATTGATGACTTTGACGTTTGCTTTCGGGCTGGAAATGAAAGTATCAAGTTTCATCCCCTGTAACGATTCTGTCGAGAAAACTCTATCCTTCGTGTTCATAGCGAGTCAAATGTTGCAGGGACATGGCCATTCGAACTCCAAGTTGTTCTAATGTCAAATGATGCGGGACCATTGTGCACAGATTTTTCTGTAGTGCAAATGGTTCCTGATAATGGAGTGAGCAGTTCTACGACTAAAGCCAGTTTTAGCAACCATGACATCGATTGTCACTCTTCTGGACAGCGTTAATTTTGGCTTTGGAATCATCCGTGATGGCGCGGTTTGCTTGTCCAGGTCGTTGATCATCTTGCAATGATGTCCGTCACTCCGAAAACCTCTTGCTCCATACCCAAACTCGAGTGAAGGTTAGGCAGTCATTTCCATAGACGTTCTGCATATGACGAATTACTGTCAAAAAACGAATTACTGCTCTCTGTTCCTGTTTCGTTGACTCCATTTGTTGTTTGGATGAAGCGATCACTCGCAGAGCTTCGAAGCGCGAGCTATCGTTCTTTCTCACGTGATGCAACACTTGCAGCCTATTGCTCAATTTGCAGGTGGGGTTTCGCAATTGTTGAAAACAAAAACTTACGATCCTACACATCGTCTTTATTTTCCCACACAAATTTTCGTTTTCATTTGTACGACCCTTATATTTTAAAATGAACCCGGTTTTTGCCCAAGTTATTTCTTTTGCTTGAGATTCTTTATCCATTTCGATTTTTAGTTACATATTACTATATTCTCTATTAATGAAAAAAAAATCAAAAATTTGTAGTTATGTGGTCACATTCTGTTAATTTAATAAGCCATGAAAATAACAGATAAGCTCACTAGATATGTATTTGATTATTAGGAGCTTTAGCATAAAAGCTACTTATAAGAATGCGCCCTTGGTCTGTACGTTTAATACTGGCCGTCCGTCCGCCGTTTGCACGATAACTTGAAAACGGATTAACTTTTTCAAATTCTGATTTCAGAAATGAGACCATCAAAGTCTTAGCTCGGCCATATCAACTTTTCAGAATTTTTCGTGGAACCCTTCAAGTCGAATTCACGTGCTAAAACAGTGAGTGTAAAGAATTCAAAGATACTGGCATGTCATTTAACAATCGATTTATCAAGAAGGAATATATTGTTACTTTCTGTTCATCTTTTAAGCATTATTGACATCGGCGCGTGCACGTGAAATCGCTTTGTCGACGCACGATTGCTCAAGTGCTCATAATCTATAAGCTTATTATTAAGAAGCGAAAAAATGGAGCTATTTATTGGTTTTATTTTACACACGATTTGAATCACCCTTCATCATTTCTACATTTTTTGAGATAGAAGGTTGAAATTCGGAATATAGCTTACTAAGGGCATGTGCACCTTCACTATTTAGTTTGGTTTTGATTAGCCCACTAAGGTCGGAGTTTTGGGGGTGAAAATTTGAGGGGACCAAAGGGTCTAGGTGTATTTATCCATATAAAGGAGTGAAATTCTGTGTCCAGTTTCCTATAATCAAGATCTCCATTATATGAAGATTTTTTTCCCCGAGGTATCCATGCCTTCCCGACTGGGGACTACATTGAAAAATAGTGTACCAACTCTGTCTGTAATAAAGGAGCTGTAAAAAAATATTTCTGGTTTTCATTTGACTGGCCCTAGTAAGTAGAATAAGAGTGGAGCTACTTATTGGTTTTATAAAGTTAGTCCATAAAACCAAGTCCATAATTCCTACTTTTTTTGTAGTAGAAGGTTGAAATTCGGAATGTAGCTTACTATGGGCATGTCCATCTGCACTATTTCGTTTGGTTTTGAATGGTATACGGGGGTGGGATTCAGAGAGGGCAACATATCCATGTGCTATTTAGGTACGTGAAGTCGTAAAATCCAGTATCCAGATTCCTCTAAGCAAGTTTTACATTACTATGAAGTTTACGCCCAATTGTTCCAGTGGGATCGGATTTGCGGGGGTGGTAGTCACTTGTTCCTTTGAACTATGGCAACATATGGCATGTGATATATCATACGTTCGGAAATGATGAGAAAGGAAAGAAGATGCGAGTTTTTTATACATTTTTTACATATTACGTTCGAGAAAATCAATTTATTAGTTAAAAAAAAACTTGAGAGAAGTAAAAAGTGCAGATAAAGGGGTAAAAATAGATGACTTGCCTTTTCCTACTCGGGAGGCGGGGGGGGGGGGATTAATTTCTTTATGATAAGCATATAAATGCATTTCTGCTTCACTGCTAATGCTCCTCCTTGGAATGTTTACAAGATTTTATTAACAGATTTTTTTATCCCTAGAATTCTCCATTATATTCTTTTATTATAATTGCTCGGAAAAATATGGCTTGAATCAAATTTGTCATAGTTTTATACTTATGCTTCTCTGTAAGGCTTCTCTGTTTGAATTAAAGTGGGAGCATGTATTTATTTCTTTGGTTTAAGTATTGAGTGAGATTGAATCGGTCTCACCTGTTAAAAGGACAAACATTCTACAACGGAGAAAAGAATGGAAGTGTCAATGACATATAACAAGCAACAACAATAACAAAACAACATCAACCTTAATCCTCCTGGGAGGGTTATGAAGCACATACAAGGCAAGAAACTTAACCTTAAATTACTCCAATTAAACGAAACCTCACATATCTCTTTTACATACAATTCTTGCTTCCTCCATTGTCTTACTATCGTTAAGTTAGCCGTTCATCACTCATTCGTTCCTTATCCCCACGCCACCACAAATCAGACTTTCAGAATACATCCACTACCTTTATCACTACTCCACACATATCTCTTACATTATCATTTGGAACACCTCCCATCTATTCACACAAGCCACCTCTTAAAAATTTCATCTCCACATCACTAAAACGTTTCTTATGTTTCCCGTACAACACCCAAGTTTCACTTTCACATAATAATGTTGGTAGCAACACTCTGCCGTACACACATCGAGAAGTTTTCATGCCTTACATAATTCCCCAGGGCACTCAGGAATTGCAGCCCACCTTTTCTCCTCGAAATCTGGCCATCAAGACCAGTTTCTGTCTCAAACATGCTTCCCAAATACACAATGAGGTTTCATAAGGAGTTTGTAATATTTTGTTTTCATAACGTGTCATTTGGTTTGCCTTATCTTGGAAATTTTACATTATCAAAATATATATAAAAAACAAACATCTCATTATACATCTTTGTTCCGAAAAGCATTTCATATTGCAACTTTTTGATCCTATATTTGAATGTGCTCTTCGAGAGAATTAAGGCGCAGGCTTTCCAGTTTTTGGAATCATCCAATTTTGGTTCAGGGCGCTGGGGTACATACGCAAGTGGGCAATAAATTAGAAATATCTGTGAAACATACGTACATTTTTTTTAGTATGGTTTATGCAATATAGTTTGAGGTCATGTGATTCAAGCGTTTACTTATTTAAGGAGTTGGATGGGTCTAATCATAGCATATGATAAACTAACGACCTGACCGACTTCGTAAAACGGGCTCATTGTTGTCGCTTGTCTTTCTGGAGCCAACGAAGCAGGTAACTTTATTCTCGAAAGATGTGATATCCAGAGTATAGGTATTTAACCGTTAGAAAAAAGTTCCACAGTCTCTGTCTCAAGCGGATAACTGTGACGCAAAGACAATTAATGATAAGCTTGACCGACATCGTTTGAAACGACTTGAACAGAAAAATAAGTCATCCAGTACAATCCGAACAATTGACAAGTGATTTTAACAAAGGCTGATCCCGACCAGATATATTCTATCTGGCAGAACAATGTACCTGGTATTTAAGGGATCCAAACTGGCAGTCGCATGCTTCCGATTTCTGCAAAGAAAAGGAAAGTTAGTCTACACTTGTGTCTGAAAAGTCGTGAAGATTGAAAGAAGGTTTTGTCTGACGAATCGCGACACCCGTTGTTTTGTACCGATGATACGCAGAGAGTTTGGCCCATGAAATAATGCATCCTGTTTGCCTTATCAGCCAACTGAAGGATCTGGTAGTGGTCATCTTATGGAGTTTCTTCTGTTGATTTGGAACGGGTCCTCTGATATTTATAGAAGGTCGGATGTGTAAAACGAACTTGCTGAATATTATTGCCGACCAAGTTTATTTTACAATGCTGAATTGTTTTCCTGTATATGACAGCTTCTTCATGGACGAAAATGCTACTGTTCACCGCGCATAGTGCACAGACGAGTTCCATAATTTATCCTGGTCGCCCCGAGTCCAGATCTCCACTTCAAAGAGAATGTTTGGAACATGTTAAAACGACATATCTGACAGCAAAATTCTCTTCCAACAAATCTGCGAGAAGTAACAGAATGTTTGGTGACTTCCTTTTGCTCCATCGACGTAGAATTGCTTTAACATCTTATTGACGCTAATCCAACCCGCTAACATGCTCTAATTTGGGCCAAACGGGGTCCAATAAAATAATAAACAGATGTTTCTAATTCATTAGCCAGTGTGCATTTCCAGAACTAGTCTAGTGAAAGGGTGCAAATGACCTGATGAATGATTACAATGAAATTTATATTTTTTAATATTCTTTATTATATTCTCAATGAAATTTCGTTTTTCAATATTTTTGGTGCCTAATCTAAATGGCCGTTACGACTTTAAATTCACTCTAGTAATCAATAAAGAAGATTCATTTCACTGAAGTTTATTCAACATTCTAATCGATATTAAATCTGATAGTCATCATTTGTTGTTATCTGATATATTTCCAAAAATATGCCATAATACTTATTGCTTTGTAGATGGACGCTATTTTTATCAGAGAATTGAACAAAGTTAAATTTTTAATTTCATATTTTGTAATGTTAATTAAGAATAAATCCCTTCTTGCAGTTGAAATTTACCTTAAAAAGAATTTTCTTCAGAGGCGAGTTAAAATAAATGACTCAACCAGTTGCGCATAATTTTGTTTTGAAAGTATATACACAAACGACCTTCAAAACGGAGATAAGCTTAGTAGGTTTCCATGTTCGTGACCTAAATATGGAGAAATACCAATTAAATGAGGGCGTTAAATTTTTTCCTTTTCGCTACAAATACTGCAGCCGAAAGCGGCCGAGATAGTGCGTGGATAAACATTTTTTTTAAAAACTGTGGAAAAAGGCTTATCGTAACGGCACTGTAGACAAAATGTGGTAATCTCTTGAGAGATTTAAACCAATATTTCACGTATGGATTTAAACGACAGTCGTCGACCCAATTTACTGTTTCGCTTGTTTCGAAAGCCCTTGGAAGTGCACGTAGAAATTGCAGGTAAATAAATAAAATCCAAGCTAATTCGCAGCTGAGCTCGTCTTTGTCACTTTCCAGTTCATATCGATAAGATAAATTAGCGTATAGCTGCTCCTGGAATACGTACTTGCAAGTTCATTGATTTTTCTCTCTTCCTGCTGTTATTTTTTCCCCTTTTCGACTGCAATAAACATTCCTGGGGAAATAAATATGAATGAGTACAGGGACGGAGTAAATTTTCCACAGAACTTTAAGATTAGCGCAAGTTATAACATGGAAACAAACGGAATAAAGAATTGTAATCTAATATGTTAATATAGATAAATTAAAAATGTCCCATATATTTATTCTATGCAGTGTGAGTTTTATTTAATAAAAACATTTCACGTCTTGTTGATTATCAGCTCTTGAAGTTTTCCAGTTAGCTTATATTTTACTTCTGAAAATTCAAACCATAGAAGCATTTTCTCACGTTCACGAAAGAACATAAGAAATATTGCCATGTTAAGGTCTGAATTATAGTCACGTATTTGAAAAGGAATCTTTTCAAGATCATTTGCTCTGTCTTTCTATTATTTTCTTTAGAGAGAGCAATGCTGGCTAAGGATAACCAAATATTATTAACTTTTTTTTCGACTGCATATTTGAGAGTATTCTCTCTATTTCTTCAGCTAATTTTGATCTAGCATATTTTGAAAAGGTGATATCTCGCGGAATTTTCAGAACAGCGCAACCCGGTTTGCGTAGAAACGATCAGAATGGCAACGAGTTTGTTACAACATTGAAAAGAATATTGCTCATTTGGTTGCAATGAAATATGAAGTGTATTCAATGAGTAACAGGCCGAACGCAATGGGGACTAAACAAATGAATTTATTTTAAAAATATTGACTGTGGTGATTCAAGCAACTATCCCACTGTGATACAAGGCGCGAAATATCCTTCCCATAGATGGTCTTGGGTTGTCGTTTGAACCAATTTCGAACCGTCTCTTGCGCTTCCCCGTCCGTATGAATTCTGCCTCCACTACAGCAGATTGACTTTTATTTTTTGAGTGATGGTAATCCTGGGTGTTTCCATTGCAGACTTTGGTGCTTATATTCAGGTTCATAATGGTGACACCAGCTCTCGTCCCCCGTGACATTTCTTGACAAGAAATCCTAATCTTCATGATAGCGCTCCAAAAAGTCCAAGGCCGCGCGGAAGGCTTATTGTGCTTGTTCCAAATGATGGGGCACTCATTTCGCACACACTTTGCGGTACTGAAATGTTTCCGTGTGAACAGTTCCAATACTCATATCCACCTCTGCGCAGGATATTGAACTGTGTTCCCTTGCGTAACTTCTCATCACATTACCAGGCGCAATATCTACACCTTCTAGCGGCATATGCACGTATACAACATCTTCACCATATATTTATGTGTGTTATCCTGAAAATTCGTTAAGATCCTGCAGCCTAAAAAGTTTGAAGTGCCGATAGTGGAAACGGAAAACTTATATCAGTTGTTCGTTGTGACGGCCGTTATTCTCCAGCACTGCCTGCAACAACACCATGGACTGCATAAGAGCATTTGGCTGAAACATGGTGTGGAATGAAGTGTCGGCTGAACACACGCTTTGCTTCAAACGTGTCTTGCAGAACTTGCTTAACGCAAAGATCTCAACGTAATAGTGACACATTCATTGTATGACACCAGTTGATTATTAGGAGCTTTAGCATAAAAGCTACTTATAAGAAAGCGCCCTTGGTCTGAACGTTTATCCGGCCGTCCGCCGTTTGCACGATAACTTGAAAACGAATTAACTTTTTCAAATTCTGTTTTCAGAAATATGACCATCAAAGTCTTAGCTCGGCCTTATTAACTTTTCAGAATTTTTCGTGAACCCCTTCAAGTCGAATTCACATGCTAAAACAGTGAGTGTAAAAAATACCAGGATAATAGCATGTCATATAACAATCGATTTCTCAAGAAGGAATACATGGTTACTTTCTGTTCATCTTTTAAGCATTATTGACTTCGGCGCGCGTACGTGAAATCCCTTTGTCGACGCACGATTGCTCAAGTGCTCATAATCTATACATGTATTATTCAGTAGCGAAAGAATGGAGTCACTTATTGGTTTTATGATGTCTTAACTGTGTACCCCTTCATAATTTCTACATTTTTTGAGGTAGAAGGTTGAAATTCGGAATGTAGCTTCCAATGGGCATGTTCATTTGCACTATTTAGTTTGGTTTTGATTGGTACACTTGGGTCGGAATTACGGGGGTGGGATTCAGAGAGGACAACATATCTATGTGCTATTTATGTGCGGAAAGGCGTGAAATTCAGTATCCAGATTCCTCTAGGCAAAATCTACATTACTATGAATTTTAGGCCCACTTGTTCCAGTATGGTCGGATTTGCGGGGGTGGCAGTCACTTGGTCCTTAGAACAATGGCATGTGATATAGCATACGTTCAGCAATGATGAGAAAGGAAAGAAAATACGAGCTTTTTTACATTTTCTACGTATTACGTTCGAGAAAATCAATTTTTTGATTAAAAAACTTGGGGAGAGGTAAAAAGTGCAGACAAAAGAGCTAAAAATAGATGACTGCAGGATCTGGTACTTGCCTTACCCTACTCGGGGGGGAGGGGTTAATTTCTTTATAATAAATGTAGAAATGTATCTCTGCTTCACTGCTAAAGCTCCTCCTTGGAATGTTTACAAGATTTTATTTTAAATTTGATTCAGACGCAACCGATGTCATTCAGATTATTTTTACGCAAACCGCGTTACACTATTCACAAAACTCCGCGAGACAAACGGTCGACCACCTGGTATTTGTGATGTGGCAATATATGACCAATCGTAGAAGGCACTAAATTAATGAGGCAATATATGACGTGCCATCGGCAGATTGGATCAGTATATAGAGTGTGTAATATGCATTCTAAAAACATCTTAATTGTTCCAATGCACAAAACGCAACGATTTATTAGACGTACAAAAAGAATGCTTATTGGTTTTCGGGCCAAGGGTGGCAGCATTTCAGAAACTGTGGAGTTTGTGGACTGTTCGCATGCTGCTGTGGTAAAAGTATATCGCGCATGGCAGAAATGGTGCTATAAAAAATTGTGGTGCTCCACGAGCCATAGATGAAAGAGGGGAACGGCGGCTGCGGCGATGCGTTCGGGCTAATCAAAGCGAAAATGGAGCAACTTACGCCCCGCACGTATATCCAGAATATTGAATATATATCTCAATTGGGTATTCGCACCCCGCACCTTCCAAAAGCTGTCAACTGAACAGCAGTCGGCATGGCTCAATATCCCTGTGATCACTTTCCAGCACCTCACTGAGTCTTTCCCAGCCCGTCTAGCGCTGTCCGAGCTGCATTTGGTGGTTATTCCGTATACAGTATTTCCAGTTGTTCACATTAATGTGACTCGACTGTTTATTACCTTTTCAAAATGTACTATTCTATTTTATCATTGCATAGATGGAATAGACTCTATATGAGAATAAAGAATGAAATCACTTTTTAAAATGAACTGCATAAATTTAAAGTATAGAAATTGTTATGTTTTGTTATTTTGTTATTATAAGTACCTTATTTTAAAAAAGCCGAGATCAATATCAAATATCAAAGAGAAGAGCTCAGCCCCTTTTGCAGTTTCTTACAATCACTCCATTATTCTCATATTTATGCAATCATTTAAAATACGGTCATGTTCCATCAATACCCCCAGATATATTCCTCCATATATATTTCGCTTTCATAAACAAGAACTTAATCCCCTAAAGAAGTGTAGGAATGTAGCGAAAGCCCTGAGTTCAGTGAAATTGGCCCCTAAAATTTAATTAAAGTAGGGGTTAAGAAGATTGAGAATGAATAAACTTTTAAAAATAACTTTAAATATATAATAGATTATTTTTATGTTTATAATACATATAACGAGTCTGTATATTTTTTGAATAATGCCATTTTAGATAAGGTTAGATGAAGGCTGCGTCTCTGTTTGAAGATATATGGATGTGTGATCAGTCAGCGACAAAATGTTATGAACAAGGTCGCTAAAAATTTAGCACCACTCCTCATACTTGAGATTAAAGTGTTTATTTGCACTGTCTAGTCTTCGCTAAATTTTAATTAATGATGACACGATAATTTATTAAGATACGAGATTCATCGTAATTCATTCCCAGTCAGGCAGCTTCCACTTCAATGGCCTTTGCATGTTAATAATAATTAAGAATTTTATAATAATTAACATGAGGATGCCATTGCACTCTATCGAATAAGACGTAAATTTTTAATACAATGCACCCAATAAGCATACACGATATTTGATTTTTTAATATTCTCTCGAATTGGATAGGTTTTAATTTAACATGAACCCATTCTAGCCCATTTTCATATATTCAGGAAATTTTATAAAGAGTTACAAATTTTCTGTAAACTAGTATTTTTCACACAGGATGATTCACAATGGTTGTAACGAAGTTTGACAGCTTGTTGTGGGAATTGAGGGGAAAATGTCAAATGAACATACGTCGTATTCCTATTAGATATGGACTTATAATTCACATTAGGGATAGGAGTGTGTATGTACGATTTAATATAACAAGTGCACAAAATGTGCCACTTGAGCCTGAATCAAGCATGACACCTACGAATCATCCAACTATAAATGAAGGAGAACATGCGAGTTCGTCACGGAAACAGTTTTGCATTGTTGTTGCACGTTTAAGCATTGTTGGCGCTCACTTAAAGCACACGCCGGAACTGAAAAGTCACCTGACCATTGTTGTCTGAGCAACAATTTTTATCATCAATCAGTCACAAAACTATAAATAAAGGAGAAAATGTGAGTTCATCAAACGAAACAATCTGAATGAATTGAATTTGATAAAAGTAATTAACGCGCAAACTGCGCGTGGGCCCCGTTCATCGAGTCACAAACACGAACAATGGCATTATTATTGCTAATAGGCAGACCGCGTCAGATTATGGATGTCAACACTGTAGACTAGCTGTTTTACGTGATCCCAAAGGTAAAAGTCTAAAGGATTTAGATTAGAGGACATCAACAACGAATGCATCTGTTGGGAAATACATGCATAACCATTCGTTTACTCGTCTTCCATAGTGGGCTGAGGCGCCGATTGTGAAAATACACTTTTTGATGAATTCTAAAGTGGAGTGTCTTCCAGCCATCTCGTCTAGTAAAATAGCTTATAGTTCTGCATTTAAGCGATCATGAAGAACTTCGATATCAAACAACCAATCGTTAAAAAATACTAAAGCGATATTGGAATCTAGTCTGTACGATTAATCGGGATTAGTGGGTACTGATTGATTGCCAATTGTTAATGGACTGTATTTTGCATTTTTAATGGTAACTATGTGTGGATTTGCAAATAAATTTTCAAAACTTTGATCTCTTATAGTTCTCTAAGGAAATGAAAAAGAGCCTAGATTCATATACCAGTTATCACCTAAAATGGCTTCCCAAAGAAGGGGGACAAGTTTGTTACACTCATTTTGAATCACCTTGTATATGTAAGACTATTATTATTGATTAGAGGTAAAGGGATAACCTTATATTATCTTGCTAATAATGCCAAATTATCTATTAATATATTGTTTAATACAGGGCCGTCCAAGATTTCTGTCCGCGTGCAGTGCCCGTGCACGCGGGTAATCTTCCTTCCCCCCCTATTGCACATTACGTTGATCAGTTCCTTAAAGTCGACGTGTGCAGCTTTTAGTAAAGTTAGCTTCTCTGCATAGCGCAAATACACTCCTTATTCTTTAACATGGAGTACAAATATAGAATTGCGATTGTAAATGTAATTATTATTGAAATGAGAAAGCAAGCAAAAGGACCTAGAAATTATTGTGCTCCTTCTAGTGATACCAATTAATTTAATGGGCATAAAATAGTTTTTTTTTAATGGTTCCCTTTGATACAAAAAACACAGGAAACCGGTTTAAAGGAAAACTAAGGAAACCGGTTTAAAGTACCAACTGCAAATCTACTGGAACTTGATCAACACTGACGGAAAATGACTTGACGAATAGATCGAACATTGGACGCAGGTTGGTGATATCTTGAAAACGCTTGGTGAATTCGATGCGAATACTTTGAACGGTTTCTACGTATGCAGGAAATTGAGCACCTTCACATACAGATTGCATTTCTTTGAAGTGCGCTGGGTTTTCTTGAGATAGTTGTGTTTCCCACAATGACAGCTACATCACGAATGCGTCGATTTTATTTGACATGTCATTTATTAGGTGATTCTCACCTTGCATATTCAAATTTAGGGTATTAAGATGTCCAGTAATGTCGACTAAGAATGCGAGAGCCGCAATCCAAACAGGGTCTCGTAATTTTGATTCAGGATGTCCTTTCTGCTCCAAAAATTCTGAAATTGCGCTCCTATTCAAAACATTCCTCAGCCACCTCACTTCGCAATGATACGGAATATCGGTGTAATGCTCTTCGATAGATGCCAAAAATTCTTTGAATTGACGATGGTTCAGCCCGTGAGCTCGGACGTAATTTACAATTCTCACAACAGCATCCACAACATCATCGAACTTCGCAATTTTGCCACAAAGCGCTTCTTGGTGGATCATGCAATGAATTGAAGGTAATGCTCGATTACCGATCTTCTCTCTCTGTAGCCCAACAAATCCCTTTCGATCACCGCGCATTGCTGGAGCACCATCAGTTGAGACGGATACCAGTTTCTCCAATATCAAACCTAAACCGTCGAGTGCCTCCTCCTCTGCCTGCAAAATGTCTTCACCTTTCGTTGTACGTACCTTTCCTCGTACCTTTCATGTCTTCACCTTTCCTCGTACCTTTCATAGGCATAAGATCTAAAAATTCTTCTGTTACGTTTAAGTCATTGTCAACACCACGCAGATACAAGACCAACTGTGCAGTATCAGATATGTCAGTGGATTCATCGATTGCGATTGAAAATGTTACAAAAGTTTTCGGTTTTTCCTTCAACTGTAAGTACACGTCATCAGCCATGTCAGAAATCCTTCGCGAAATTGTGTTGCGGGATAATGAAAGTTTTTGGTATGCCGGAACATCGGAAGGGCTCAACAGTCCGGCGACATCTATCAAACAGGTCTTAATGAATTCTCCGTCAGAGAACGATTTCCCAGATCGTGCAATGTTAAATGCCACTTTATAACTGGCTCGAAAACACAGTTCTGGCTCATTTCCCTGTCGCAAATAAACAACGATTTCCATAGTAGATATAAGCAAAGGGAGTATTAAAAAAAATTAGTTAAACATGCATCACTTTAATACGGATGGGGATGAATAGCAGCCTACCTCGTTACCACATTCACCATCGTGCTGTGCTAACTTCAATTCATTCAGTTTGGACTGTCGACCTTCGCCTTCCAAGTTTTCAAATTCTCCTTTATGGAAAACGTTGTAATACCGCTCAATGGTGTATTTTCTTTTTCCCGATAGGACACGATTGCATATTAAGCATTTAGAATCCGACCCGTGAACAATGAAAAAAAAACAGATTCTTCCACTCCGGTTTAAATACTGGTTCAGTGAATTTATGCTTTTTCGGAACATGCGAGAGACGAAAAACAAACAAATATTAGTAGCAAAAGAAATAATGCCTCATTTACTGAAATCGTCCCCTGAAGTCTGGCAACACTGCATAGGTAAACTATACCCGCTCCCCTCCTGAGTTTTGGACTCTCTCCTCGGCTTTGCCCGTGTGCTTTGCCCGCGAGCATTTTATGTTGCACGCGGGCGACGTGCACGATTTGGACGGCCCTGGTTTAATAGGTATAAAAATGTTTTTAACATCCAGCGCTATGAAGGTACTGTCCCTCTGGCCCTCTCTTGGAATTTTGTTTTTACAGACGGACGGCTGGACAAATGCAATTACATAAGCATTTCTTAGAACTTGCCAAAAAGTCTATTTTCAGAAGACCACCTTATAATTTTTAGCAATTTTAGTTTTTGATTTTAACTTGAACGTTTAAGCAGTTACCGGTCATTGATCATGATTCTTATTGAAGATTAAATTCCTATCATTAGCATTCCTTTAGAATTTTATTATAATTGATATTCAAAATATTAATTTAAAAAACTATCTTGGTAGAATCCTTCAGAAGTCGGTGATATCGCACAGGACGATATTGCTAGAGCTGTTCCAAAATAATCTATTGAAAATCAAACCAGCTAAAATCAGGATAATTATATATTCTCATTGTGCTGTCGTGATGCTCATTTATAAATAATTGATTAAGTCAAATATATCTTGTACTTGGATTCGTCTTCAGATTACCCGTTTTATTTAAAATAATTTATCATTTTTGTTCACTTAACACAAACTAAGAAACTCTACAATCGTCTGTAAAAATTGTATTCACACGATTTTTATGAGTCAAATGGACTTTATCGTTGACAATATATCGAATAGGTTTGATTGGTTTCATTTACGTAAAGCTTTAACAAGAAATGGTCTACACTTTCCATACAGTGTCTTCATAATAGCTCTGATTTTCCAAATTTTCTTAATGTTTTAAATAAAAAATACTTCCATTTACCAAGTCAATGTAAAAAAAAATTCCATGCAATTTACGTAATCCGTTTACCAAATTATTCTGAAAGTTTGATCTTATTGATATCGTTAATTCTGACTATCATGCTTTTTATACTGAATTAATATGAAGTTACCACGAGCATAATATGCAGCTGCAACATAAACCCTTTGGAAAATTTCTTCTTGCATTGGATGAAAGTAGCCAGTCCTTTGCCATCTTTGTGTAGGTATAGCTCGCGGCTTATTGGTGTCGTCGAGATTTACCCAACCTTCATCTGCGGTGACCAGTCATTGTCATCTGTCATGTGCAAGGTACCGTTTAGAAAGATTATTGGCATTGATGAAGCGTTTGCGGTGTACTATTCTGTCAGACGATGACCACGAACACTTCGCCGACACCGCACTTTCAGGATTTGTTGAATTCCGTCGGACACTTCTTTGTTACAATTTTAGCTTCTTTGCTCGAACTCTCTTAATGTTGACTGTATTACAGATAGGCTGTGTTGGTTATTTGGTTTGTTTTTATTACGACTCCTGTCCTGAGATGGAAAATGTTTGTTCCTGTGGATTACATTACTGGTGGTAGCTTTACTTACGACGAGACCTTGCTCCTTACACTTTCCAATTATTAGAGAATAACTGAAATCTGTGTCAAAAAGGGCACATATAAAATCTTTCCAAAACGTGTTCAGTTTTGCCAGTATTTTTGGCTTAATCTTGTCAGCTAATTGTAGAGACGTATTCTACAGTGAACCTGCTTTAAGGCGCGTGCAATCCTCACGCATGATATAATCACCAGGATTCGTTCAAGAAGGTCAAAATCGTTCATTGTGTACTGCTTCAACCCTCTATAATATGAAAAGTATTTTAAATAATTGAACTTTATCTTAATTAAAATTTTCAATTAAGGACAAACACTTAATTATATCAGTAATGTCACCATCGTGTTATGGTTTTGTGTATCATAAGATCAGGATTAAAATATTACACATAATACAAAAAAGCTGTTAAGTTATAAGTAAAGTTATAAGCGCTATAGAAGGTCCAGGGAAGAAAGGTCAATATTTCGTGTAGATACCGTATTATTTATTGTAAGTCAAAAGTTCATATAAACACGATATAATAAAAGTACGTAGCCTTTTATTAATGGTTTCTGAGATAAGCAATAAACAAGATAGACAATACAAGTTCAGCCATGTACAATTAAATATATTCGTGTATCAACCACGGAATTAAAATTAGAGGTTATCACTGCAATATGCAATTTACTTTCCATTCACAATCATACAATACTTCACAACGCTATAGTTGTCGAGAAAGCACTTGGTTCCCTCCTAACGCATCCACGTAGTCAAGCTTAAAAGATGACGTCGGAACAGTTTATTTGTCTCGTCCAAAAGATATGCATCGAAGAAGTTACTCGTCAACCATTTTCATATTGGCAACGCAAATAACGTAAAAATTTACTTGTTGTTTAGTTACTAGAAACTTTATGGGCGTAGATCTTTACACGAGCCACTGTGTCCTCTTTTTCAGTGTTCCATTATATTCCTCCGAGTTCCCGGAAAAGAAACATCTTCTCCATTCTCCTCCTTCCACAGGAGAACACTTTTTTTCGCGTGCTTTCAGCAAAGCTCCGAAAACCGTTATAATAATGCCTTCATATCACCTCTTATAAAAAAGCCGTCATAACTAGTTTAAATAACCTTCCTTATAACAAAAAAACATAAGATCTCAAAATAAATTGTAGAAATGGTTCCCTACAAACCATAACGAATAGAATAGTAAGTGTGATTACTTGCGTAGTGTTCTGGCGCATCCGCAAGATGTCACTGCGTGCGTTTTCGACCAGCTAGTCGCAGGTTTTTAGTATTCGCTTACAAGGGAAAGGATGAAACGTTAACAGTAGTTTTAAAAATTAATTTTCAAACACGAATTCTTTTTTTATTCTTACCGTTTATTTACTGTTTCTTAAAGGTAAACTCCACGGAAAAAATTCGAAAAGTTTATTTATTATTTTTTTTCTTGCATCCATGGTAATATATCATTCAAAAATTTTCGATTTATCCTAATATTTTATTAAGAAAAATGCCTCGATAGATTGAACAATTCAAAAATTGACCCTCTCGCCACCTCAGGAGAACCAGCGAAACAAGAAGTCATTTCTAGCTTAGGTTCGATTCGATTCTACATAACGCAAGAGTTTGCTTGCCTTTTTACTATCAGAATGCCTTTAACTTGTTCTCTCTTTGGATGTGTAAATAAGAAATTCGATAGAAACTTCACGTTTCATATATTTATACAGTTGGAATCGATTAAGAAGCAGCGGATTACCAGCGAAGATGTGTATCCAAATGCGAACAGCATCGTGTGATCAGTTCATTTCGAAGCATCTTGATTTTTCTATAATCCTGCAGTTTTAAATTCATTGAAAATTAAAACGAAATTCATTGAATCTCGAATCTGTTCCAACTCTAAAAGGGCCTAATTCTGGCGATCTTTACAACGACCGCGATAGTCAGACATTTGTTAACCGCCGAAGGAATGAAGTAGGCCTATCTGCTGTCATAAGGTACATGCATGAATAAATATAACGAGTAAATTTTTTAAAATACGAGTAAAAATACTGTTTTAAACGTAACAAACGATATGCAAATTACACTATTAACACATTATAACAAGCTCATCACATATAGATAGTGAAACAATAAAATATACGACAGAAACTGAACACGAAAACGTGAAATTCCTATTAGCAGCCAGCAAAAAAACGCCACGAAGTTGGTCGAAATCGACAGCAGCGCTGTTATTTCGCGCATCCGCCGCTCGCCTGATTTTTAGCATTTCAAATACGAGAGTAATCACACTTATTTATTCTATTCGCTGTGCTACAAACAAATAAAATCTTGTAAACATTCCAAGAAGAAGCTGTAGCTGTGACGTAGAAGTAATATTAAATTCGAGAATTTAAAGGCTGGCTAAAGTTACTAATAACCAACGGAAATTCATTTAATGCTTTCCAAATTTATGTCTATTTTACTGCTCAGCGCAGTACAATTATTGAGTGATTGAGTCTCGACAAAGCGATTATCACGTGCGCGTGCCCATGTCAATATTGCTTAAAAGATGAACAGAAAGTAACAGTATATTCATTTTTGACATGCCATTATCTTGGTAATCTTTACAGTCACTGTTTTAGCAGGTGAATTCGACTTGAAGGGATCCACGAAAAAGCCTGAAAAGTTGATAAAGCCGAGCTAAGACCTTGATGTAAACATTTAATTTTCAGTTTGAAATAGTTAATCCGTTTTCAAGTTATCGTGAATACTGAAGACGGCCGAATAAACGTACAGACCAAGGATGCATTCTTATAAGTATCTTTCTGCTAAAGCACCTAATAAAAGAAATACACTTGTGGCTAAACATAAAATAAGCCACACGCATATAACAGACACTGTGATCCAAATGCCTTCAGGCGCGCAACTCACCACATTCTAACAAGAATTGAAAAATGCATCGAAGTATGTGGCGGTATATTCGAACATTTGTTATGATAAAGTTATTAGAATATCAATGCAGTTAAATAAAGAAACTTCATAATTCCAAATAGCTCTATCTCAGAAACTTTTTGACTTACAATAACTCATTCTATACCAACACGAAATATTGTCCTTTCCTCCCGGAGCACCCTGCATGTGATGTAGAAATGTGAAGTCGAAACATTAATTAAAATTATTTTTAAGAGCTAGGCAATAAAATTCAGCTCATTTTAAAATTTTTAAAAAATTATTCATTTCGGTACGGTATATGAATCATAAAACTGAAATAAAATTTTGCGCCTTTTTTCTTCTTTCTTTCTTTCTTTCTTTCTTTCTTTCTTTCTTTCTTTCTTTCTACCATAGTTTTTTTTTATTCGTGCGAATCTATAATCAATTACAAGCCAGCCTAATAGGAAGTAAAATAATGTTTCCCTCTTTCATTTCTACAAATTAAATCAGCCGACAGCACTAGCGTCCTTTCAACCTTATGACAGGTGTTAAAATACCTTATTAGTAATGGCCGGTGATTACGTGTCCTGGTAAACGTCGTTGGGCAAGGACATTCCGTGGATGAGTTTTTGTTATCAGCTCAAATTGGACTGACTTTTTAGCATCGCATTTCATTCCGTAATAAATAAATAAAAAAAATAGAAGAGAGAGAGAGAACGAGAGAGAGAGAGAGAGACAACCAACCCTCCTTTACCTGTTCCTACCCCCGGTGTTGAGGAGGAGTGTCGGGTTGCTCCCTCCCATAGATGTAATTAATTGTCGTGGCAGAAAATGAAAGTATTTAACTCTAGGGAATAGCGTGTGACGTCAGATAATTACCATTGCAGGTGCGGGGCCCGTGCATTAATATTAAAACACTGAGAGCGTAATTCCTCTCGGTTGCAATTGCGGTGCTTGTTATCGCGAGAATTTGCGAGCAACTCTCTCTCTCTCTTCGCCGGTTCGCCCTTCGGTAGTAGGACTAGTACTGGAGTTGCCCTTCCGAAGGAATTAAAACTGAAAAATTCAACGTTAAAACAAGAAAAAAAAAATGGTGCCATCCCCTCTCCTCAAAACCCTCTTTCGAATCGTCTTTTGCGACCCAAGTGTTTCAACGGCGAATTTTATTAAGAAAGTGGAATTCCTCTTCATTTAATTGAATGTCTTCTTTCCTTTTTTTTTAAATTTTTTATCGAGGTTGGAGAATTTAGATTTCCCTTCCTCTTTTGCAATCCATTCTTTTTGCTCATTTCCATTAAGCCGAATTAATTTCGCTGGATACAAGGTGAAAATTGCTTTTTTCTCCTGTTCTTCTCCCTTGTTGTGGTGACATTTTCTTAAAAGCTATAAAAAAGAGTAGGAAACTTTTCTTATATAACTTCTGGAGAGAAAACTTGCCGCTTTGCTATGGTCTGAAAAATTATTCACTGCTGTCGGAGTGGCTAAGAAATGTTCATCAGGACTTAGAAATAAAATTGAAATGACAAGTTAAAAATGTGCTTGGTTTAAATGTTTCCTGAAACCTTTTAAAGGATCTTGATTACGTTTAAGAATTCGAAAATCGATTCCGAATCCAATTCGTAGTAAGAAATAGAATCGCCTGAAAGCTAGTAAATTGAAACTTCTATGCTGAAATTCAGTACCATGGATTGGATAAGGAAGACTTTTCTTTTTCAATTTGCAAATGATTCATATCGGATGTTAAATAAACTGCACATAATTGGAAGAAATTGTTCGATGTTAAGATATTGAATAAAATAAACACTGTTTTTCAGCCATTAGTGTATAAAACAAAAAAAATCCGAAAATAACATAAAGAGAACTCATTTCAAACTATTTAAATCTTTTTTTAAGATACCATGCCAATATCAGTATTTTAATTCTCAACATACGAGGGTTGGGGCAAAAGTCATGGCAACTATTTTTTTTCTTGAAGATACCAGTCCGGTTGGAAAATGTGACATATACAGACGAAAGGACAAGGTGTTAACTACATGTGTGGACAATGAATAGCACTGAAATATCGTAACACACTAATTTATTACGGTAGTATACAGGGTAATACGGCCTTCACGGTTGCTCATCACTGGTTGACACACGTCCTTGCTGAAACTTTCCTACCCACCGTGCTACTGTACGGTATGGTAGGGCATTATTCCCAAGGGCTTCCACTAATTCACTGTGACATTCCATCGCATTTCTCCCTCGGAGAACGGCTATTTTGATGTAAGCGCGCTGCTCAACACGGGTTACTTCCATCTCGCCGACACTCACCAACTGACTGATTTCACAGCCGTCGCTGCGCTACTACCAGCTATCACAGAGCCTTCTGTTGTTCTGCATACACACTATGCCTGCAGAACTTCCAATATACGTTTGTGATCCGTTCACATATCTACAAGAAAAAAAATAGTTGCCATGACTTATGCCCCAACCCTCGTAAAACAACACAAGTACAACTGTTACTAAAGAACATTAAAAATTAGGCAGATATATTCTTTTTTTTAACTCAAAAAATTTTGAAAAACCGTTTACCAGTATTTTAAAAAATCTTTTTCTTACAAATAACAGGTACAATGTTCATAATGATATTCAACGTAGATTTCAACGTAATATGCCAATAAATTAGTTGAGAACAAAATGTTTGCAATGAAGTTCAACGTAGATATCAAACATAGGTGAGGAAAATCTAACTTCCAAATGTATTAAAATAAGTTCTTCGAAGTTCCATGATAACCCAATATTTATTATGACCAATATAATTAATAATTGCAATTCTTTCTGGACGTATGATATCGGTTGTCATAAAGAAATTATTTTAATCCATTTGGAATTTCCTTAGGTACATCCACCGGTATATCCTCACCTATGTTTGATATTTACGTTGAACGTCGTTGCAAACATTGGTCTTTTTATATAAATTAGATGGAACCCGTCAAAATTTGACAGTAAATAACTGTATGTTTTCACATAAAAAGGTTTAAAACTTTATTATAATGTATGAAATTTATACAGAATATGTGTTAGCAATAATTAAAAAAAAACAACCTTCTTTTTATCTTGGCTATGCGCAGAAACCAATTTTTGCGGATGTACGTAAAGACGATTTTTATCATATTATTATGCACGCGCTTACCATATTACAATTTTTAATTGTAAATTGCCGCTAATTAATAGTAATTATGGACACAAAAACTAACTTTGACAAATCTACAGATCTTTCATATAAGACCAAAATGAAATTTAGAGATGCAGTAATTTTCTCCAATGAACTGTCGAAAGAATCACCCTTGGAAGTAAATATATACATTGTTCTCAATAAATTTTTGGAATTGTACATTTAAATCTACGTTGAGCGTCACTGCGAACATTAGACATTTTTCAAATAAATTTTAAAAATATTTTTCACATAATTTTTAATGAAACGAACATATCAAAATTTTCAGTGTCATTCAGTATTACTTTTGTTTGTCTTGTTGTTAGTGAGGATTAAATAATTGATATTTATAATATTTCAAAATACCTTCAACGTTCTTTAAGCCAAACACTTTTTAAAAATTTAGATTACTGAAGCATCCAAAGATTTTATAAAATTGTTAGATTTAGATATCTGACTATAAGCATCTTAGAATAACTTTTCCTTATCAACTAAGCATGACTGAGGCTTCATATTAGTTTTTCTATCTGCACATTTATTGTATTCAAATCTATATAAGCTGCACCTGTATTTCTATATGCAAACATATATGTGTGTCTGTATGTTTAAGTGGGCCAATGATGCCAAAACCTGGTTGGTCGTGGTGGCCACATAAAATGCACGAATGTAATATTTAAGATTCGCCGAGTCGAGCGCTATGGCCATTGGTCAGAGGCTATTGAAAACGGCTTGGCTTCTTTCCAAAATCCGTCTTTTGCTAAAAATACTTCCTTCTGTATTATTTATCATCGGAGGGCTTTGCGCAGGACAGTGCCAAGTTTTTGATGGCATTTAAATAACGGAAAACGTTGTCGACTAAACTTTATTAGTGCTCTTTTCGCGTCGGCGAACCTTCTAAGAGATTGTTAAACGCTAGAACAGTCTCGAGATCCACGTACAAGTGAGAGAAATTTTACAGCAACGCTTTTAACTAGCATCTTACACTCAACCACGTTTATATATTTTTTTATTTCTTACCCCCTCCCTATCGCCCCTTCCTCCTTCACTCCACAATCTCGTTTCGACATCCCCTCACCGCCACTTGGATAATTTTCCGCCGTTAACTCCCCGAATAGCGTAATGTTGTAGTAAGGTTGCCGTTTTTCCAGAATTTAAATCTAAAGCGTTTGCCTCCGCATTTTTATTTCACCTTCTTCAGATTTAATAGCTCTCGTGAATTGGGCACGATATAAAGATCCTAGGAGAAACGTAGAGACAACATAAAAATTTCCAGTACATTAAAAGCTCATTCATCGATACCGTTTTCCTGTTAATTAAAGGTTCACTTATTTGGATCCCTCGGTGGCTCAGGGGTTGCGTGATCGCCTCTGATGCCCGAGGACGCGGGTTCGACCCCGGCCGAGGACGACGAGGATTTTTTCAGGGGGAAAATCCTGAGATCACGCACTTCCTTCGGAAGGGAAGTAAAGCCGTTGGTCCCGTGTAGTCATTTGCCGGCTGCACGTTAAAGAACCCTTGCGAGGCAAAATTTGCGGCCCCTATAACGCCGTCCTGAAATGACCATGGCAGTTGAAAAGGACGTTAATACCAAACAAACCAACCAAACCAACTTATTTGGATCAAGATAGCTGTATTAACGATATCTATTGGCGTCATATTTCAAATGACTCCTGTACGGATTGTTGCGCTTATTACATTTACTTTACGCTAATAAGAATTTACACTCACAAAAGCAGTTTCACACTGTGAATACTGAAGAGACTAATTAAAAGTATAATGATCTTTTGAATTTACCTATTCAATACACTGCTAATTATAAAATCTGTATAAATGTAATGCAAAAATATGTTTTATTGCAATATAAAGTTAGGACGCATATTCAAGTTTAAACGCGACCGCCTTGCATGACTGTGCACAGCCCCCAGCGCTCAGTGTTGTTCGTAAAATTTTCCAGTATCCTTATGTAATTTTAGCAAGTACGGTTCTATTGTGCTGTTTCAATTGTACTATAATGTGGAAATTCACCGAGTAGACATTAGACTTGATAAGCCTACAGATTTAAAAAAAAACCCTATATGAACAGGTTTTGATGACTGGGTGGAGGGAAGTGGGGGCAAAATCTTGGCGAGCCGCGAGCCACGACCAATCCATTTAACGGAAATTTACGTGAACAATTCTGGCAAAATCTTCAGTTAATCGCGGTCATAGCAAAATGGAGTGGTGTCACAGTTCGTCAATTGTAGCTCCAAAAATTTTTTCCAATATATCTAGATATGTGTTTCCGGTAATTGTTTGTTTCGCGAGTATGAAGGGTCTGTCGATCTTTGCCCTCGTTTATTCAACCCCACTTTAACTTTGTGTTGTTAGGATTCTTTGACATTTACTGCTAAAGAAATATAATTGCTTTCTATATGGCATGAGTGTAAAGGGATTTTATAATCATCCTATATGAGAAAGCCTAACATTTCTTTTCATCCTAAGAATCATTATTAATGATAAAGTCATATTCCAAATATTCTGGAAAGCGATTATTCTCATATTACATAGCTTTAACGTTAGGCGAGAAGGAAAGGAAAATATCAAGTCTGGTCTCTAAATTCCACAGGATGATCCAAGAGTCACTTTGGCAGAAAAGGTTATCTATAAATCAGAAAAATTAGGCTACACCATGAAAGTTGTATGGGTTGTGCTCTGTCTTATGTTGAGTACAGTAAGTTTATAACACATGTTCAAAATGACTTTAGTCCCTCTTGTAGACAAAGACGTGATGATTACCTTTCTGCCAAAGGAAGGTAATCAGGAGTTCGAGGTGGCCACAATCCCTTTGAAATTATGAAAAAACGTTCTGCTAGAATGAGAGCCGACATTGTGGAAGTGATTTTTAGACAACTTATTTAGACTAAAAACTAGACTGCCGATGATTAATGGGGCTTCATCTTCAGCACAAATAGGATATCACACTCGATTCTTTACCATGCACCTTACATTTTCGCACTTTTCATGTTTAAAAAGAAAGGATGCCTTATATATCTCTATATACCGGGTGATCCAAAAGCCAGTAGACTTTTTAAAACCTATTATTAAACTAATTACAATAAAACGATGCGGTTTGCACAGAAATGCTCATAAACATGAAAGATTTTTGTTTATAATGAAAAATATTTTTTCTATTAGTTACATTTCTGACCAAAAGCTGGTGCTAGAGTTTTAAATTCGTCTTAAATTCATTTTCTTAAATCTTCGAAAATCGCTTGTGTCGAAGCGTCTATTAAAGCCACATCAAAATAACATCCTTAGAGCCAAGATAATGCGCAATTAACTCATCTGCTTATTTCACGCCTGATAAGATTGTACTCTGCATGAAACTTCACCCTGTGCAAAGCAAATCGGTTAATATAATAAACAAGCAGAGGTATCCGGTGTTGCCCGGGATAATTACACTTGTAGGTAAAAAAAATACAATCTCAAAAAATTAAATTATAACTCCCATTTGTTTAAATAATAACTCAATCAGTACAACACAGAACAAAGGGACTATCCATTCTACGAAAAATACGTAATGCTGGGTGCCCACTTAGCGCGACGATCGCGCGATTCTATCGCTTTGTGAAGCATGCATGCGCAGAGTGACGTCACGAGGGCGATTCTGTGGCGCATCTGAGGCGATTAAAAAGCTCTGCATGCCAGAGCTTTTTGATCGCGCGACTCTATCGCACCCAATCAGAAAACAGTTTCGAATCATGTGGCACATGCAATCATGGCAGCACCTATTTCGAGAAGTGGGAAGCGAAATGATCGCGTAGATAGCGCATGCGCATTCAGTAATTGATCGCCTGGCGTTTGTTGCGCATGCGCATATAACTCAAAGCGATAGAATCGGGCGATCGTCGCGCTAAGTGGGCACCCAGCATAAAACAGGAATTCTAGTGATATACCGGGACTTTATCTAAATTCTTCTTGACTTGCCTCACCACTGCGGAGCATCATCATATACTTTAGACTCAAGTTTTTCTTGCCCTTGACGTAGAAGCTCTTATACCCTGTGGCTCTATTCAAAACTCCCGTTGTTCAGATGTTTCAAATGCCCGTATAGCTTTTTCTGTTTTAGTTGCAGAGTTTCTCTGACCAACACTCGTTCTTTCTCTTTCCTTTCCAGACACATAAATTTTTGCCAGCCGTCTGGACGTTTGATAGGGAACTCAAGGGAGACACGCATGACTCTTTGGCTCATCAATAGACGCTGCCTTATTAATGTTCTGTCACTGCATCATCATTTTATGCTCATTATTAATAATTCTTGAAAACGAACATTCAGTCATCGCATTATCAGCATCTCAGTTTCCAAGATATACACATTCTCACAGAATGTACTCAAAATGTATTTTTATGAAATGTTAGGATCTGATGTGCTACCAAATAAGCTAGGTGATAACTCCGGCGTGGTTCGGACTTTTGTTTTTGGATTAAATTTTGCAATATCTTAAAAATAAACACATGAAAAAGCTTAGAAATAATATAGTAAAAATCTTAATGAAAATTCGAAATTTTTTTAAAATTCTCACAATGGATAGACCTCTCCAAGGATGCCACTGCTAGTCTAAATAATTTCTTACTCACGTAATCTTACTTTAGACGTACACTTGATGTTCTTGCAATTCCCACTCTGCTATCGATGTCTTGAAGCAAAACTTGGCCATTCATCACTTTGTGTAGTCTAGCAGTCGCCAATTCTTCTATTTACTTGCTTACCATTTGCTCAATACAGCACAGAGCTAAAGGAGTGCTTCCTCTGTCGTCTTCCCACTCTTTCCCAATAGTCTGCTAACTCTCCATTGTCTCCAGTTACTGATCATTTTCAAAGATTTTCAAGATATTGTTAAGTACTAAGAATTCTCTTTTCTAGAAAAGCCTGAATAACAGGAATTCTATGCATTGTTACAAATTCAACCTTTTTAATATAACACAAACTTTGCTTTGCATTATTGGTCATGAGATATATATTGTTGATCCTTGCATAGTTTTCGTGCATTGAGTGTTGATACCATTGTTGATACCTATTGTTGCACAAACGTTCCCTTGCATTGTTGGTCATGAGATATATATTGTTGGTCCGTGCAGTGTGTTTGTGAATTGCATGTTGATACCATTGTTGATAAGTATTGTTGCACAAACTTTGCCTTGCATTGTCGGTTTGAGATATTTCACATTAATATGCCTTGTCATAACCAAGAATATCGATTTTTTATCAATACAGTAATTATTGTTTTTTTCGAAATCTGAGGTAGACAGGATCCTTCCTCATGCTTTGAAGCTTAAGTATGCAAAATTTCTTCAAGATCGGAATAAAATTGTAGATTTGTATAAGAAACAAACCCACAAACAAACAAACTCACAAACACACAAACAAACAAACATCCTTCTATATATATATAGATGACTAGCTGAAGTACCCGGCGTTTCCCGATCTATTCGTAGTTGAAATATCAAAACTAAATTGAAAGGAGGTTTCGCCATCTAACGTAAGATATAAATAAAGTTATAGGTATTTATTACGAGGTTTCAAACACGATGTTGTTTATTTACGATGTTTTCAAATCAGATGGTGTCATAAATTAAAGCAATTTTTCTTATGCATTTAGCCAAATCGCCAAGACCGCCAATAACATATTAGTAGTATTAGTTCTGTGGCGTCATCTATCAGCTACAAACGTCGTTTTTGACACTTACATGGGATGTAAGAAGGAAGGGGTTGGAGTATGGATTTTTAATATTTGCAGTAATTTTCTCCTGGTCTCAAAGAATTGCTATACAAAATTTTCGTGTGTCTATAACAAATAGTGTGGATTTGCATAGAGTACAAACAAACATAAATATAATATACAAACATACGCTCACTTTAATAGATATAGATAGATAACGAAATAGGAGATAACTAAACACTCTGGCTGCCATAGCAAAAAATAATTAAGCATCCGTATTTAAAGATAACAGATGTAATCTGGGATTCCTAATCCGTATTGTATAATATCGGAGGCCATTATTTACCATTCACTAATTAAAAATATATTATTTCCAATACATTTACAAAAATATTGTTCGTTAATGTAAATTTAAACTTCATTAAATGAAACACCTAATTGTGATCTTAAACTTAAACGTTGGATGTCTCACAAATTATTGTCAAAAATCTTGATGCGCATTGAGTCGCGTACTAATCGAAATGAACACAATATATCGAAATTGAGCACTCTGTTTGACCATTTGACGTTGCCTCCTTAGCGTCAGTAATGTAACACTCTCTGTGGCGGTAGCTTTACGGAATGTCGTGAATTTCCTCGTCAACGACATTTTTGTTAAAATAAATTGGTAAAAAAAATTTAGGTCACAATTACTATTATCTTTTGTGTTTATTCTATCTAACTCGCCATATCTACCAATTATACCTCGTGGACACTGATACAGCAAGACTGTCTCCAACTGTCCTAAAGATTAGTAAGTATTCAAAGTGGAAACTCAATGATAAGGCAGGCATGCCAGTCGCAGAATTCTTCCTTTTCTAAGCCACCAGAAAGCGATGAAAACTCGTGATCCATTCAAGTCCCACGAGATAAGGTCCATAGGCGATGAGGCAGATACTCGTGGTCCTTTGTTCAAATCCAAGTCTTTTTATTTTACATCTTAACATGTGTACCTTATGTTGGAGCCTTCTTTCCAATATTGTCAATTTATTTATTCCAGTTTTTCTATTTCTTGACTTGTTTTTGTCCAGATATATGATGACGTATAGGACAAACTTTATATCCAGTGGAATTTTTAAGTAGCCTTTACCCTTCAAGTTTAAAAAGAAAAGTTTAAAACCCGCAGAATTATTATGCTAATAAGAAACTTAAATCCAAGTAAAAGATTAGGTAATAGTGCAAAATTGATTGTAAAAAAACTGGGCGAAAACAGTATTATAGCTCAATTAAATGATGCTGACATGACAACTTTTCTGCCAAAAATTATCTCAACGTCCTCCGGTCGGGCAAATGCTCCGGTTACGACACAATTTCCCATTAAAGTAGACTTCGCTCTGACAATCAATTTTGCACACGGCAAACTTTGAAAAGATTAGAAATGTTTCTACTGAATTCATAGTTGAATTGTACGAGCAAGAAGTTTCACAGATACGCATTTAGTTACATAAATGAAGGTTAAAAGCAAAAGATATTACATGTAGATGACTATATAATTATGTCAAAAATAATTCGTCATCTGTACCAATTGGACACCGCGGAAACTGATACCGCAAGACTGTCTCCAAATGTCCTAAAGATTTGTCAAAGTGGAAACCGAATGATATGGCAGGCATCCAGGTCGCAGAATTCTTCCCCTTCTGAAACACCAGAAAGCGATGATGACTCGTGATTCTTAGGAGATAAGCTATAATAGATGCTCGTTGTCCCTGGCTCGAATTAAAAATAACTTGTCTAATATGTTAATTATTGTATGAAATAAATACTTAATTAGATTCATTTTTGATATGATAAATTACCTGTATTGTATTCAAGCATGTAAAAAATCAAAGCCACAATTATTTTACTTTAGAATGTTATACGAGATAAACACATCAATTTATTAAAATTATTAAGTTTTCTGTTCAAAAGTATTTCCCACAGGTTCCGTTGCTTATCGCTTTTGTATGAAAGGGACCTGTGGAATAGAAAAACCTGCATAGAAGAGAAAGCCTCAAAATGTGCAAAAGAAAACGAGATATAAAATAAAGGATACTTGCAAGGGAACCCCACATGGCCTTTTTTTTTTTGCGCGCGAGCACACCGTGGAAGCGATAGCGTTGCGCGGCAGTGAAGCGCTCCGGAAGTGCGCAGAGTTGAAAAATATGGCGGAAAGAGGGGAAGCGAACTTATTAGCGGCGATCGCTAAAGAATTGCAGTTAGAGCACTATTATTAAGCATAAAACCTTAATTTTGCTGTACAATTATTCGTCTCGAAATAATTTATAAGATGAGTAAGGTATCCACAAATACTATTTTTATTTAAAATTATAAAGCGTCGCGATACATACCCCCTCACCAACGCAACGTATTACTCGACGTTGCACGTGAAGCCAGCCCCGTGTTTGATTACCGAATTACTTAATAAAATGAAATAACAAATTAAGGAAATGGTTATTAATTACTAAAAACATTTTGTACTGGAAGGCAATTAGCTGATTGTAATAATCTATTTTTAAAAACTAAGTTTGTTTAGAAACTTGAGAAGCCATTCAATTGCCGTCTGCTGCTGTCTATTTCATCTGAAGTGGATTAGTGCTTATTGATGTGAGTAGTGAAAGAAAGAAGTTCCGTTAAGCGCATTAATACATCGTTTTAACAATTGAGTCCTTGTATGACTTATGTGTGCTCAAATTTTTTCGTTTTCGTGGTTTATTTTGAAAGAAACAAAATTTCGCACTCTCTCATTTTGCAATCATCTACTGTAGCTTCAGTTGAGTAACATATTTCAATTTGGTGGAAATCTGTGACAAACATGTTCGAGGGATTCCCTTGTTAGTTCGAAAACCCTGTCTTCATTTTCAATGGCAAAATTGAAGAACAGAGAATATAAGAGGGGTGAATGGCTAAAATCATTATCATGGTTTGCCTCAACAGAAGGAGTCAATATGAAAAGGCAAGACTTAAAAACTCATATTCAGTAAATCAAATATAACAGACTTAAGATTGGCGTCTTGGAGCAATTAACAATTATTTTTAGAATCCCCTAAACAACTTTCCACTAATTAAACTCAGGGATGGGCAAGTATTAAACCTCAAATAGTCTGCAGAATCTATTCTCAAGGAATCTATAGGTAACCCTTCGTTACCTTTACACCATTGGCCTATAGACCTACATTTTCCATACTCTTATTTCATACCTCTTTCGCATCCGGTATTTCATATCTTGTCTGTATTTGTGAAATTTGAGGTTCATCTAGTTTATTTATTTACTTATTTATTTATTAGTTAATGCGTTCCTATGAAACCACACCTTTGTGATATGTAAACTGCTATGCCATCATGCTGATGAGACATGAAGTAGTTAGCTATAATTTTGTTTGAGTGACAAGAGTGATTACAACAGGTTGGGCACTACGGAACATAATTGTATGGCGAATATCATATGGCTTATTATTCCATATCCTTAATGAATTATTTGGGATTGCAGGTAAAAAGCATTTATAACGAACAGGAAGGGACCAGAATTCTGTTCGTTATAAAGAGAATATGTAATAAGGAGGTGAAAAAAATTGTAGAAAATGCAAAATTAACAACAACAAAAACTTATTAATTAAAAAAATCGGTTATTGTAAGTTATTGGATTGCTTTGCACATAAATTAATGGAATGTGAATTAATGGAAGTTAAAGAAGAAAATACTGAAATACATTGAGAGAAATTTTAGCGAATGAATAATACTGAATATTTTTTATCCATTTTTGTCGTATCCATTAATCAACTTAGATCATTATTTGGTTATAGAGCTTATCTTTTGAAAAGGATGCTGAAAGTGTGATTTTTGAAAGGTTTTAAAATAGAATATGCAGTGATCTTAAATTGAATTACCCTGACAGTTATTCATCGGAAGATTTACCGAATCTCATTTGGGTTCGCAATGGCAGTTATTTGCTTTAAAACTTGCTTTTATAGCCATCAAGCAACGAATTTTAAAGATATTGTTTTTGACATATGGCTTAAAATCTAGAAAAGTTTGTACACAATTAGAAAAACTTTTATTTCTTATACAGGGTAATTCACAATGAGTATAACAAAGTTTGACAGTTTTTGTGGAAATCAGGTTTTGCAAAAAAAAAAAAAAAAAAAAAAAAAAAAATGTCATATGAACGTATTTCAATTAGGTATAGAATTACGACAGATTAAAGTTTTAGTTGTGTGTAGCAAAAGATATTAACAAAACATATCATGAACTTGCAATTAATATTTAATTTAAAAAAAAGAGTTGACGATTTAGTATAATAACATGCGCCCCTTACCTGAATACAAGCACCACATCTACGAATCATCGAATCATAAACACGAACTATAGGATTGTTATTGCGAATTTGATTGACCTCATCGATTATCCGTTAGAGTAACTTTAGCGAGTATTGTGTCCTCGCTGTTTAACGTGACCCCAAAAGTAAAAATTTAAATGAATTAGATCCGAGAACCTTCGAGACCAAGCGATGAGACCTCCACGACCAGTCCGTTTGATAATGGGATAATGCATGCGTAACTTTTCCGTTACTCGTCTTCCATAGAAGGGCTGGAGCTACATTTATTGCCGAATGTGAACAGGAATATCTTCCTGCATCTCATAAAAGATTCTTATAGTTCTGTTAAGGAAGTTAAATAGTACCTAGGCTCATCATATACAGAGATATCATTTAAAATGACCTTCCCAACAAAATGCCGAAGTTTGTTATACTCATTATGAATCACCTTGTATAAGCCAGAAGTTAACCTGCAGAAAAGATCCGCTTATTTGTCAATACATTGAATGAAAAACAAAGTCTAAAAGCTGTACTGCTCTTCCAGAATTCGGTTTTTATCTCTTCCATTAACACTGTTTGCCTTAACGAGATATACGTACAAATCAATACTTCTTGAGATTTATTATTAAATTTAAAATTTGTTCTTCATTCAAATTTGTTAAGACCTTTTTTGAAAGATGATTTTGGATTTCGCGTTAACTTCCTAACATTTTTGAAATTATCTTAAGAACAGAAGTTGTTAAAATTAAACCTTCCCTTCATGGATGTTCATAAATTTCGCCTCCGGTTCTTCATGGCCGATATTTTATCGCTTCCTGTCGTGTAGAGACAAAGGAAATTCCCCTTGGTTGAGATATTAATTCATAAAACCCACAGGAGCATACGCAGGGGAATATTGTCATCTTTGGAACAATTCCAAAAGTGGACCATGGAAATATATTCTTTTGCATTTATCACTCAAATTTTCTTTTGTGGTAAATATTTTTTATGATGGAGCCATGTCAACATCCATGTCTTATGATGATCAGCCAGAGCTGTCTTAATTTTATTTTGATATATTTCTTTGCTGTTGCAAAAACATTTTTTATAAGTATAGACATAGGAACCTACAAGTACTGTATTCAAATGGACTATGTTATAAATAATTTAGGAATGTTATAGGAAGATAAAGGAACGCTTAAAATTAACCTCAGTATTTCAGTTGTCTTAAATGCAAATTTTTAAATTCAACATTCAGGGTGAGGCAAAGTCTCCATATAAACTCACAAGTTATGGACTCACAAAATGCGCTCGAAATAGTTGCCTTTATGGTCATGGCCCAATAATATTCGGTCTATGCAATAGCAACATGCAGTAGAAAGCTAAGCGATATTTTTTGTACACCATATGTCCCCGAAGTTCCGCCGTTCTTGGATATTAGCTTGGAATGCCCCTAGGAGAAAAAATGTAATAGTTTAAGGACAGATGTCTGCCGTGGCGTGCAATCCAGTTGTTAGGGAACCAAACCTCAAGCCACTGGCTTACATTAGTTCCATAATGCGGCGCTGCTCCATCAGGCTGGAACCATTCCGGAAACAAACATCCACGTTTAAGTTCCACGAATGAAAATGCCTGCAATAAGGCGCTCAACCCAAATGCCGTGCTAGACCATCTGCTTCCCGGCATCTTGCATTTTGCTGGCGGTCATCCAATAAGGGTTGTTGCTGTCACATCAATTGCTCAGATTTTTGGCGGTCAACCTCGCAATGCACGCAAAAGTTTCTTCCTTCAGAGAAACTGCGGTCTTTCCGGCTCCGTTCCAGAGCCACTCAAAAAATTTCGAATCACCCTTCGTCATGTGTTCGAGCAATTACAATTTACATGCATGCCATTTGTATCCGCGCAAAACGCAGAAGGTGCTGCACTGACCGATACCAGGGATAGAACGTCGGGTACTTTTCATGTGTGATCACTATAGCCGCTAGCACCATCGTTAGGTTCTGGGTATTGCTTGCTTTTCGGCGACAGGTGCTCTTTGACGGTATCTAAAGTTGTTTGGGTTCGTTATAGCATTGAACGCTGACGCCACTTGCGTGTGCTTTCCGAACCTGCTAATAAAATTAAGCCAACACTGTTTGAATTGAAAAATCAGATATAGCATATAGATTGACTCTGTAGATTGGAAGTATGCAAATAATTTTTGATGCTTGGCATGGTATTATAGGCCAGCATAAATGATGTTCAGGTCAGCTCGCGTTGACTGAAATTCAGAATCATAAAATATGTAAAAGTGCAACTCCAGCAAAAATATGAGATCCAAAAAGTTTTATTTCAGTGCTTCACACCTGAAAACGCTGCCGCGTGCTTTCAGAAGAGCGTTTTGGCCTTGATTTTCACATTCACTAGTCTTTTATTAATATGCAACGGCGTTTTTCCGATCAGTGAATGCAAAATGGGTGAATGCCTGATTTGCATGTCACATGATCACAAATCACGGTATAAATATCCTGAAGTAACTTTCCTATTGTTAGTTAAGCGCTCAAACCATAGCAAAAATGAGAAAAACCAGTGATATGACTAACTTCCAGTGATCGAGGGAGGCCGTGGCCTGGTGGGCTTCCACTGAGCTTACAAGTTCTGTGAAGTTAAGCAACACTAGGCACGGCTGGTCACTGGATGGGCGACCATCAGTGAGGCACGATTTTTCACCCCACCCCGGCTGCTGCGATCATCATACAGAAGTCGTCAATCCAGGTCCATCCAGGGATCCAAATCGTCGGCCTCTGGCATGGGAGTAGCTGCAAGACAGGTTGGAATGAGCATTTCAGAAACATGTACCCATTGTGACTACTGTGTACGGAAAAACCTTGTTGATGAAAGAGGCCAGAGGAGAATGTTAAGACTTGTGTGCGAAACCAGAAAGGCAACAATCGCACAAATTACTGCTCATTAAAACTCAAGTAGCCAGAAAACAACATCAGAAAGGACAGCTAGTCGCACCTTAGCTCGAATGGGTTACCAAAGCCGAAGCTGTTATAGAAGAACAAGAAAAGATTGCCTGATCAGATGAATCTAGGTTTCTACTGCCTCATGTTCACGGACGGATTAGAACATGGCAAAACTATATGATGCCATGGATCACTTATGTCTAGTGCGGACTTTACAAGGTAGTGGAGGTGGAGTGATGGTGTGGGGAATGTTTTCTTGGCTTGATTTGCGTTCTCTAATATCTGTAGACAGTTTTTTGAACTCCAAAGTATACATAAACATTGTTGCAGATCAAGTTCACCCTTTCATGTGTTCACAGTTTATCAGCACGCAGATGACTCCTTCCAGCCGAATAACGCCGCAGCACACAGGGCCAGAATCACTATGGATTGATTTCCAGGAATATGACCCAGTGAGTTCTCCTTGATGCAATAGCCGGCTTAGTCCCCAGATCTCAATCCCATTGAACATCTTTGGGATGAGCTGGAAAAGACCGTTCGCTTCTTGCTTACATCTCCATCGAATCTCGGAGAATTGCGTGAAGATCTCATGTCTGTATGGACCAACATTCCTGTTGAAAGTTTTCAGCATCTCTTTGAATCCATGGCCAAACGAATACAGGTGGTTTTGAGAGCTAATAGAGGTTCAACAAGCTACAAGATAGGTAAATCTAATAAAGTGGAAACTCAGTGTAGTGTTGGAATCTATTATAATATATAAATCCTTCATAAACCTAAATTTCAATTTTTATCAATAACCAAATTTTATTTGATATTTAATCATTGTTACACCCACTTTATTGTATCTTATAATTTATTTCAAAACATTATTATTTCCAAATCCATTGCATCTTCACTATTAATTGTTATTCTTTATCTGTTATTTATTTTTGTTTAATTTCGTTGTAATCCATCCATTCTATACATCTCATTTATTTCAAGAAGCCATCTTCTCTTTTTTTTTGTATTCTCCGAAAAAGGCGGATGATAAAGCCGAAAGCGTTAGGTGTACAACCAAAATGAGGCACTGTAAGGTGTACAACCCCAATTCACTATATTTTTAAGTACCGCAAATTGGGGTTACTTGAACCCTGGTGATCTACTTGGACCCAAATGAAAAAAATATTGAGTCAATAGGAAAATGTCACAAATTTAATATAAATTAAGTTAACAGCAGAATTAGTGTTATTAAGTCTATCAATAGGAAGAATTGTTTAAAAATGCTTGTTATTTGGGTTCAAGTAACCCCAATTTATGGTACTGTATAAATCCAATTGTATCTATGAATTTACTAAGAACGGCGATGAAATTGTAACGTCATTCTACTTGCATGTGACATCCTCACTGAGCATCAGGTTCAGAGCGACACGGTTGAAAATTAGAATCACAGGGATTCTATTTAGAATATTTTTATTTGTCCATTAGGCTTTTGAATTAATCAGGTTTCGTCGTAATATTTTTAGCAATATTGACTCAGACACAATGACTTACATAGAGTGTACAATAAAGTTGAAGTTTATATAATTATGGGAAAGAAGAGTAATCTTCCGAACGAGTGGCCAATCGATTTCTCATCAGCAACTTCTTAAGGCACCCCCCCCCCCCCCTCCCCTCCTAAAATCATTTATAATTTTTTTATTTTTTTTGTAGCTAGATGGTTTAAAAAATTCCACCTTCATCTTAGAGAAAAAAAAAAGCCTTACGTGTTTTTTTTCATCATCAGGATATAGCGCTACGCCTTGATAATCGAATTTAATTTACTTCCCCCCCCCCCTTTATTTGACAGCAATGAGCACAGGGAGCGCTTTTTAATAATATAAAAAAGTTTAACCCTTTTTTTTTATTTCCGAATATTACAAATGAGTAAGAGAAAGTCGTGTATATTGTACTATTTGAAAATTTTGTATTTTTTCGTTAGTTATTTAAACATAGACTCTTAAATAATACTTTAAATAATGTTACGTAAAGAGACCGAGAACATACATTGCTCCTTTATAATAATCTTTAGAAACAAACACCTTTTATAAAATGTTCCATGCTTCACTTCACGCACCTTTGTGTAAAATAGACTACACTGATTCAAATGGTACAGCTATTGAAATGTTATTTAAATTAATCAAAACATATAGCGCTTACATAGATTCTCTAAACCTCGACTTAATACTGTTCTTATTCACTAATTTTGCCTGTGATATCCAATCAGTTTATTATGTGCAAGTTAATTTTATGACAGTTTACTTGCACAGAAGAAATCGTATATGGGACCACTAATGTCGGCACACGCCACATGGTTACATTGCAGACTCGGCCACACTAATCCATTTCTTCTTAAAATGTTTCACCTGTACCAACATTCACGCTTGTGACCGGTTTAATTTATATGAATAGCAATATAATATTGAAAATAGAGACTTTTACGGTAAATAACAAAACCACGCAAACGAATTATCCCAGTTGTGTTAGTATAACCTTTGCTTGTTCAGCTTTGTAAATATCTCTTTTGTTACCCTTCCTAAAAGTGATTGCGGATTGCGTACTTAGTTTGCTTTGTTGTTATATTTAGAAACCAAAAGCAAACTTTTATTAGCCATTGTAACATATAGTCCTCATCCGATAAGTTAAACCTCGATCTTGAAGGGCTAGGATTATTCTATTGCTAAAATGGGAGGCACGAGGATGGAAAAAAAATCTGATGTAGTGCAGGGAAGTACAGTCAACCAAAGGAAATAATCCACACGAGTTTAATAATTAATATTACATTTCAAGCTATTGTATTGTTTTAATAGCTTTTTTTAATTATAATTATTTAAATTTAATAAACTTAATAATGTTAACTCTAAATATAATATTAAATTATTAAAAATAAATTAATATTGAAACGGTAAAACTCAGAGTAAAATTCAAGTGTGGATTATTTCCCTTTGACGACTGTACTAGTACTACATCAGATTTTTTTCCATCCTCTTGCCTCCCATTTTAGCAATAGAATAATCCTAGCCCTTCAAGGTCGAGGTTTAACTTATCGGATGAGGACTATACGTGCTTTCAATTTAATGAAACTTCACACGGATAAAGATAGAAATACATGCACGCTATCAAACATTCAATAGTGGCTTTTTTCTGCCGGAGAAAAGGAGAGCTGTGAGTGGTCCAAAATACATGTTTTTCCTTTAAATAGTTTTTGCTTTAAATTTATATGAATAACATAGAGTATGCGAAAGCGACTTTTACGTTATGAATTACGAGTTTTTTGTTATGTTATACATAACTGATAAATTGTAACAAAAAAAAAAAGATTGCGGGAGGTTTATATTATAAATTACAAATTACGAATTATAAATTATAACTCAGGGAGTGACATACCACTTTGTTTAGGTCACTTCCTGTGTAAAAGTACAAGATAGAGGCATCCACATAAATAACTAATGGATTATCCCGATGCGTTCTGTTATAAATGCTCATGCGCTAACGTAACAGCACTCTTTTGATTGGCTGCGTTATTTTTCGAATTTGTACTTTTTCATTAGAGTTACGAATCTCTGTTAGGAATTAGAGCTCTAAGGCGTGGTTCCCACATGCGTAAAACAATGGCAAAGACCACAAAGCAGAAAATTTTTGACGTCACCTCCTGCGTTCATAATTCATAACGTAAAAGTTACTTTCGCAAAGTCTTTATTATGAATGTGCAGAGTGTTTCTGAATGATCTGGTGGAAATTAGTGACACATTGTAGTAGAATAAGTCATCAATCAAGAACTTCCGGAATGTTTACTTCTTGTTTAATGACCTTTTTTTTGTTTTGGTACGTCATGATTATTGGAAATTAGATGTTGGTCAACTCCATTGTTGTCCATTGTTGAAAACCTATGCTAACCAAGAAAAAGGAAACCACTGTTCCACTGTTTTTATTGTGGAACTGTGGTTTCCTTTTTCTTGGTTAGCATATCATCTTGTCCACAGTTTCTGGCTTTATTTACTTCATTACGTTGAAAACCTACCTTGGGAAAACTGCTCTCACTAGATGGCTTCGACGTTAAAATATTTCATTGACCGCCAAAAATTAAGCTTATTTTTAATGGAGACCTTCGTCAGTGTAATTTTTTCCTGATTATTCTCTTACGTTAGTTTTTACTGATTATTCCTGGTTAGGTCAGGTTAGATTAGGTTAGGTTAGGACTTATTATTTCATTTTCATAAAATGCTTTTCAGGTGTTGTAGTAACTGGCTATGATTGTAGTTAAGATACACGGGATCTTTTTCAAGTTCCTTCCAATGAAGTAAAGATATCGTGAGCTTCCTCGAAAGGATATCGTGCTTTCTAAATCATCATGAATATGCGAATTGCATTTCGACAGACCATTTATTAGATCTTTTTTTTATGCATTTCCTTTATCTTTTTCGGTTCGGATGCGATTTTTATTTTATTCCAGGGTTCTTGTGTTTTTATACCTTCTTTTCTTCTACATCCGTCACTTTTTGGTGTCGAGGATGTAAAATAGCCATTGGATCTATTTGATATTAACGTAGCAGGGAATCAGCCCACTGAAGCTTTGCATCCTCGTGCAAGCTTCTTAGTAAACAGACAAAAACAAACATCCATGCCTTCAGCAGGATTCGAACCCCCGACTCGCTGGTCTGCGCCTTAGTCCTCTCGGCACTACGCAAGCTTATTATAGCTTCAACTCCAATTATCATTAAAATAATATTTTAATATTTTTAATATTGAATTTTTAATTTTTTGCCTTTCAAAAGATTGTTGATTAACGTCTTTATTAGAAAAACATTTGAATTGTAATGTCAAAAAATATTTTTTTTTAAATATTCTGCCTTGTAAGTCTGTCTTCTAAAATTACCTAATTATGTAAACTTAAATAATATTTTTTCTGTCACTTTCTGAAAAAAATTGCTTCAACTCAGCTTCAAAATATATATAGAAAACAGACTACTTTCTCAGTCAGTCGGTGGTAGACTTCGGCGGCAATAGCCTTTCGAGGTGCAGTTGACCAAACCAGGTTCTAATAATCATGGTATGTGAAATCAGCTTCCGCAGTCCCCCCCCCTTTTTTTTTTAAATCACTGTGTTTAAATTTCCTGTCAACCAACCAGGAACACGACTGTGAAATAAATTGTTAAAGGATTATTGCGACCCGGGACAATGATTTCTGCAATTTTTGTGGTTGTTGTTGTTTTCACTCTTGACGTCGTTATCTTACTTCAGTTTATTTTCAATGTAGTGATTTTATTCCTTTCTTTCTCGAAACTACTCCTGGTTACATCTATTAAAAAATAACATTAAATATTAATCATTTCTTTTTTTTTTTCATATTTGGATCTTCTGACATTTTTGTTTATATTTTCTTACAAGGAAATGGCGAGTCAGTTCTCTGTCTTCTATTGACGGTCAGTTTACAAATATGATATTTTCTGTATTTAAATAAAATATTAGGCTCAAGTAAAGCTAAAGAGAGTGCTTATGTTAGTTGTCTACCTATTGTTCTGCTTTGTCTATATGTTTGTTTGCCCGCCTGTTTTGCTCAGCTGTTAGACCTCTCAATGTTTTCAGAGCCCTGCTTTAACTTATGGCGTGCTGTTTGAATCTTAATGAAATTTATTTTTTATTATTGTCTTTTCTTGATGCGAAAAATGTTAGTTAGCCTGAGGTGAGTTAAAACATCGGCGTTATTCTTCTTCTGTTGGCCTCTATCCACTAATGATGAGAAATTGGCCAGAAGCTACCGACACAGCCAGTTTGACACGGTCGGGTTGCCATAGTGACAGGACCCTTATTCTTCGTTTGGGGCATTGTACATATTCCATGGACGCATGTCACGCTGCCAATAAATACATCACGGAATAATTTTATGTCCTGCGTATGAAACAAAGCATGGTATATGTAGTAGACAAAGATAAATTTTGTTGTCAGTTATTTTTAAGTTGAATAAACAAAGACCAGATAATTAACTCAAACATTGCAAATAGTTCTTGGCTGTAAGCAATATTAATAAGGTTTGGCTAATAAGCTAGACATTATTACATTTTTTACATTAAGCTAAGGAATTATTTTAATTATGCTTTTTCCTTAATATTTTATCGTTATTCCCCTCAAAACTATCTATATAGGGATAACTAGATAATGTTCTCTTTACATTTATTTCATTTAACATGAATGAGATATACAGGGTGATCCAAAAGTCGCGCACCTCTAAATTCGATTGTCTATAAATTGTGTAATTGTTGAAAAGTTTCATCGGCTACCTTGAAACTTTTATATTTTTAGCATATGTTGCAAAAATATACATGTGTTGTGTAAATACTATATCAAATAGTATTAAATAGTATTACTTAATGTCGTCTGGGTTCGATGTGCGCGACTTTTGGATCACTCTGTACAAATTGAAATTCGAGTCGCAAGATGAATCGGCTTCAATTCAGGGAAACACAATGATCTGATTGTTAGGAAGGCAGGTCTTGATTAACTTATTTCGAGATCAAACAGAGAAAAGGCAGTGTATCTAGTTGATAATGAGGTTAATGAGGTCTAAACATCCCAAAAGATAACCGTTATGAATGCTGTTTTCCTTACAGCTTATAGCATACGTAACGACTAACGTTACACGTTTATTTATTTCTCAGTATCCCTATAAATGATTTTCATAATCCTACCTATGTTCACTTACTTGAATAATAATTGCCCTTCTTCGAGCATGAGCACAATGAACGAGATACACATAGACATAGCATACATGGGCTCAAACATTATATGCTGTTTGGATTAGTCCATATCGTCATGTGTAGGTGACAGCAGTTTACAATTTGCATGCTGCTTTCCCATGACTTAGCCTTTAAGTGAATATGTACATTTTGAGATATTCAAAATCGTTTGGGTAAAGAGTTTTATGATCACCCTCCAGAATCTGAAAAGTTGCGTTACGGTTTCTGAGAAGTCGTTCGCCTTAGCCGATATTAGTAACAACGATTACGACATAAATATACTGGTTTGACTGACCATACTCTACTTCTTATATTGCTATCAATCTCTTTCAACTATCGTCTTCCTACTGACTATGAAGTATCATTGTTTGTCACGTCTTTTTTGGTTTTTTTTCAAAAGGGTTTAAGGAAATTAAATATCCAGATACCGGGTGTTCCAAAATCGACCTACCAAGATTAAATGTTAATTTTTCAGCTAGTACTGACAAGGGAACCATCAGAACTATATCTCAGAGTTTCACACCAAATAGAAATATGTTATTCACACCTAAAGCTAAAACTGATACTTGAAAAATAAGAAATCGCCTTATTTTCTTTCTTTCAAAATAAACCGCGAAAACTTAAAAATGTGAGCGCACATAGCCACACAAAGACTCCATTGTTACGCCATGGATAAACTCATGTATGTATTATTGCGCTAGATGGAACTTATTTCCTCCACCACTCAACAATGCACACGAACTTATTTGTTAAAAATAGATTAATAAAATTAGCTAATTACCATCCAGTATGTAGTAATTAATAACGATTTCATCAATTTATTATTTTATTTTATTAATTTTAGAAGGATTTTTGCAAGGGAGCGTCGTAACATTTTGTTTCTGTAATCTTCGTAAATTTTCCGAGGTTGACGTCATGCATTCGCGAGTGAAACGATGGCAGGGCTGTTGAGTGATTTAATGGGGCAGCCGAGAATACGAATATGCGTTGTTGAGTGGATATCTATCACGGTGCTTTATAATTTTAAATAAAATAAATATTCATGGATGCTTACCTCATCTTATAAATTATTTCGGGACGAATAATTATACAGCAGAATTAAGGTTTTATGCTTAATAGCATGCTATAACTGTAAGTATTTAGCCACCGTCGTTAAAGATTTTGCTTCCAACTTATCGCCCAGTTTTTATTTTTTCCTTTTCACTTACGCTAAAGCCACCGCGCCACGGAATCGCTTCCAAAATATGCTTGCGTGCAAACAAAGAGTACGGTGTGCAGGTTCAGACGGTTCCCTTGTGAGTGTAATCGTTTGACAATTGTGAGATATGTTTGTAGCATCAAGGGAACCATATTTATTGCTACAAACATATTTGTTTCATTATTTCATAGAATGGCATATCGGTAGGGAAGTCGTCGTCCTGAATTTGTTTACTAGTTTTGTTATAGCGTATCTCGCTGGGCCAAATTTAACTACAAAGTTCACTTGGAATGATCGTCTCTCGCGTTCCGGACTTTCGACTGTTCAAATGTATTCTTCGAATGAAAACCGCTACTCGGTGACCATTTTTTCAATTTTGAGAAATGATACAAAAAATACGTTAAACAAAATGATTTGATGCCACGAGTATATCACACAATTTACAAACAATTACACTTAGTATTAGCTGATAAATTGACGTTCAATCTTGATAGTTAGGCTTGGGACCACCCGGTAGATGGACGCTTCCTAGACATCCGGCACTGAGATCATGCCATTTTAAAAATACCTATTCTTCCTATTTCTGAGATTGTCGGTGATCTTGTTTTTGCTATGTGGGCGCTTAGTTTACACGATAATTCCAATTGAAATAAACTGCTTTTCATCTTCTGTAGGAAATACAATTTATTACTGAAGAAGAAAATCATGTGATAAGGTCAACAACGCGTGTGGCTTGTGGTAAAACCACGGCTAATCCAGCGATGAAGTAGATAGTTATTCTGATAATGGAATTGTGCATCATCATGTTAGAACAGATGGTCTCCAGAATCTTCATCTAATTGCGGGATTAATTAATGCTCCAGCATATTCCAGTAAACCACAATTACTGTTTTGCAATAATGGCGCCCGGAGTCGACCTAACCAGCGCAAACGTATGCGCACTAAGCAGTTTCAAACTTCAACAGTTATCCTATTCATCGACACAACGCTATTATGTAAGAGTTATTTTCTACTGAATACTAAATTTGCTTCATTCATTCAGAATTACCCTCTAACACACTTTCAAGCCGGAAACAATTTGACAATCGTGTTTGTATTTAGATTTTTTAGACGTTTATGTATCAGATGTTATGTTTCAGATGTTATAAAATATTATATTTTTACAGAACACAATTGAGGCGTTGAGCGCAAAAGTGGCCCAAGCCGAAAAAAATATGTTCTGAGAAAATCGCAAAACAAAAATACGACATTTTGATGATAAATATTTCAAAGGCATATTGTAGTAGATAAAAAAAACCTTTTTATACTTACATATTTACACTGTAAAAAGCAATCTATCAGCAAGTTATTTCCACATGTTACTCTTTTTCAACATTATTGTTGGTTGGGCCACTATTGCGCTCAACGCCTCAATTTATTATGTAATTTCAGAATGTTTTTTAAAAGTGAAGCGACTCTCTTAAGAATTTTTTTAAATATAATATTCTTCAATCTCATAATTCAAGTATTGATATAATTAAATTAAATTAGCAAATCCCAAGCATTACTCAAATATGTATCGTAAAAAATTAAACATGCTTTGGAAGAAAAATATTTTAGAAATGTTCGCTAGACATTTTAATGCTCATCAAGGTCGGAAGAGGTTTAATATTGTAGAGATATTCTGAAAAATAAATTTCATATCCGTATGCATAAAAGAAATCCAATTTCCTGCGTAGTACGTTCGACTTGTGTGTTTGGATTTGCGTCTCGGCTGCTAATGTTCGATCCCATTAATTCGCCCATTTCTATGTCGGGAATTAATGAAATTATTTGACAATGGCAGTGCGAGAAAGTTGGCTCTCTGAAGTCCCTTTATTGAACAATAAATGTATTTTCGTATGCCACAGACATAAAACGAACGTTTCAAGAGCAAAAGTGCTTTCTCTTCGCCTTTAAATCGTTCTCTCAACACACATGTCGGAATTTCACAGGTTTCGCTTAACCTTGGAATTCCACGTGCTTGATATCAGACGTTTGCACGATTGCATAAGTATTATTATTATTATTATTATTATTATTATTATTATTATAAAAAGTAGAAAAGGGAAGAAAAAATTTCGCGACCTGGACACGAACTAGGACCATGCCTTTCTCTAGGACTGTTCTTACCAATTGAGCTACCGCGGACAATGAACCGCTGTTACAATACGTCCAAATGGTTTGCGGAACTTTTTCTTCCCTTTTCTACTTTGTAATTATGATATGTTTGAAGAGTTTCTTCAGCTTCATTATTATCTTCTCTTTGGTTATTATCATTAGCTGATTCTATCGTTGATAGAATTACAGGGACAAGAACTATTAATTAAGAGATGAGATTTTGATTAACTGATTTTGATAGGAGGCGATATTTTGATTTTTAAATAGTCTTAACTTTATCAGAGGTAGTCAGTTACTGCAAAATAAAATATCGCATGAGGGGAATCGTTCATGGCTCTATAAAGTTCTTTCACAAAGATCATGGTATGAAAAGTTGGCAAACATCTGGTTACAGTTACTAGTAGCAGAGTCGTATTTAGAAAGAAGCCTGGATGATGTTTGTTATACGATTACAGTACACTATAATATTGGAACGGACAGCGTGCAATTACGGGAAAACTAATATTTAATGTTATTCAATATTGTTGAAATTACGTCAGCCACGGTTTCTGGGCATACGTTCTAAAAGTTTCCGAAAAACAGCTTCTGGTATTTGGATCCATTCTTGCTGCAAGAACCTACACATGAGTGGTTTCGAACGTGGCTCTCTAGCTCTAACTCAACGCTCCAACTGTCCCATAAAGATTCAGTTGGGTTAAGATCAAGGCTCTGTGCGAGCCGATTGACATTCATGTCTGTGTACCTTTACCTGACGAAAGCCGAAACATGGTATGATGCATTATCGTCCTGAACGTAAAATCCTCGTTACCAAAACGTTTCCACAGCTTAGAAGCACCTGATTATCCAAATAGGTGCTTCAGAGATCAAATTGTTTTCTGTCTTCAACCACATGCAACGGCCCTTAAACCATGCCATGAAACACATTCCTACCATCATGACTCACCACCAACCTTGTTCACCAACTTCACAGTCCAATGTCGGTGCTCCAAACAGCACTGGAGTCTGACATCCTAGTTGTTTTGCAAGATGTTTAGCTTGTGTGCATGTAGTTTCTTCTAAAAAGTGTTGCAAGGCACACGGAGTTTTTGGTATTCATTGTTGATGACCTGCAATGACTTCTTCTCGCGCTTCAACACCCGTCGGTCGCATTCATTGAGTTTTGGGGATTGTCCGACGTGAAGCGTACATGTTCCGATGCCTATAGGTTCTATTTCCTTATCACCAATAGTCGAACTTGGCTGTGATAATTTACTCAATGTGGCACTGGATTTTACTCCTTTCTGAAAGTCACTAAGCCATCCCTTTCGTTTAGCCATTTTCTCCAACGACAGGGTTACACGAGCAAGTTGCCACACCAATACCCTAAAATCACCTCAGCCGTTGATGTGCGAGCATGGGTTTCAGCGCACAAGTCAGAGTTCTTGTAAGTTAGAAGTTATCCATTCCATTATTTTAGGACTGTGTATTCGATTTGTATACGCTAAAAGAGATATTTGCAAGCGAATACCCAAATAACTTTAGTAAAGGTAATTTTAGTTATCACTAGGGTTTTAATAATTTCTCGCTTTGTTAAAGTTTTACCTAATTTTTTGATCAAATAAAGAAGACGACTTATTGCAGTATTAACGTCTCAATGTCCTCCTTTAAAGTTAGGCTACTGTCAAAGATAAATACTAAAACTTTGTGATCAGAAGTATCATGAGATCCTTAATATCTTTGTTTTCTCCTGATTGAGAATCATTCATTGGCTTCGATACAATATTATGATGTTGTCCTACTACCGAGAACAGTTCTCGGTTGTTCGCTTTAGTTGTGTATATTCTAACGAGAAGATAAAGAAAAATCGAATGTAGTGAATAAAATATTTTTGTTGGCGATGTAAATGAATCAGAAGATAGTCAGTGGACGTGAAATGTTCATCACCATCATCATGGCCATCACCCCCATTGTCATCGGAGACTACGCCCGAAAGGAGTCCGAATTTGTTCCCAATGAAATTGCCACTCTGTTTTAAAGCGATCTGCATCTAATGACTGTGCATTTCTAATGAGTGCTAATTTTGGACTGCACGCTAATTACATCAGTTAATGGCTCGTTATTGAATCGCTATTAGCTTATTGATTGCAGGCATCCGTGAAAAGTAAGCCTGATTTTTGAACTCGTGACAATTCTGGAGTCACTTGATTCTTTCGCGTCAACACAATAAAATTTCGCCACAAGTGAAAGGATCTAATTCGATTGCTTTATGTTTCACATGTTAACAATTCATTACAGGAAAAGTTGTGACGAGCCATTTTGACGATCTGCAGAAATTAGATTAAATTTTCAAATTATCGGCGTTTGAAGCTGCTTATAGGTGTAATGAATGTTGTCGTTCGAAGTTCAATTTATATTTCTCCATTGCGTTTAACTCGATTTTGTATAAATTACACAACGCCTCTACCAACTTAGCTGTTTTTATAAATAAACGCGGTAACTATTTTTCATGATAGTGCCTTCTTATTTAGTATTCATTAATATCCTCATTTCGTATTAGGTGCTTGAATGAATTCTCGCTGGTTTTATCCACACAAAAATTCTTGTTTATTTCAAATGAAAGGTACATTATATTTATGTCAACGTATTGTTCTACGGAAACTACAATATTCTTCCAATTAACAGATAATATGGATTTCGCGTATAAAAGATGGAAGTACTACTCTGAAAGGCCATATTGCTAGGACTGAAACAAATGGTAACCTGAAAGAGAGTAAGTCTGGCAATTAGGGCGAGTTGAGTAAGACATCCCCTAGTTATTAAAGTCTATTGATAGTTATTTCATATACACTAATACATTTCTGAAATAACACAGCCACTGGCTTTATTAATGAAAAGCGGGAATTAATTCAGTCATGCAATAGAAGTTAGTTATTGAATATTGCTTATAAAAAGATAACTTCTGCAGATTTGCTAAGAGTCAAGGTAAATCTTACGGCTTACAAACAATCTAAAAATTGTATTATTATTTACATTAAATCTAGTTAATGCAGAATGTTAAGAAATGATGAGGATAAACTTTGAGGGGTTGATTGCTGACACGATAAGAAACAAAAAATACCATATGTCCGGAAATACTGCGTTTGCGCAATAAATAGTGATTCCCTTTAAACATAATTGCAAGCACTGTGAACTGGACAGTAAACTAGTGTGAGTACTACTTGCAGGATGCCCATTATTCATACCGAGAACAGGCAAACATGTATCAACGGTCTAATATAACAGAAGGAAGGAAGCACGAATGTATCAGACTTTCCTGAACAATAGCAATCATGTCAAAGGATAGTTTGCGATCGTACATCGTCGCCTTTGTGAGATTGGAACACTCTTTTCTGCAAATGCCAATGATGGATGACCGCTTAATCTATGACCGCCGGATATACAGGAACGTGATGTACAAACTGTTACGAATGATTCACGTATGAGACGTAGTCCGAATGGTTTAACAAATGTACACAGATCTTAACGTCAGCACTGGAGCTTTTTGCCACTACTCGGATTTTTTCTAGCAGTCAAGTGGCAGAATGAAAATATTTCGTCACTCTAAAAAAATTTACAAAGCACCGAAAATTACAGAAAGTCAAGGAAAGGCATGAGGTGGTAGTGGGCGAGTTTGGGTGCTAACATAGCCAGGGCTTCGAATCACTTGACTTGGGGATGTTTGCAACCTATGCAGAAGACTTTACGCGCTCTGTCTTATTTCTCCTCTATGACAACTACCACCGTTCTGCTATCGATGAAACCAGGAAAGTGTCCTTCTGAAGAACGTCGGTCTCTGCTACAACTGGTTTGGGAAGATTGTCCGTCGATAGATTCATGGAATAGCTCCGGGAAGCTACGTCGTTCGCGCTGCTCTCGATACAGAAATTCAGATCGAAGGCATGAAAGTCATCCATGTGACTGTGTGGACTATTGTGCCAAAAATGCATTGTATACTTGCCATTCATGAAGATCACTTTCAGCATCTGCTGTAAAAGGTATGGTGCAGACACACAATTCTCCAAGCAGATATTGAGGGTTTAATGTGCATTCCAGTCATATCCTCATAGGATTTTTTGTCCTTTGTCGTGTCAGAAATCATCCCCCTACAAAGTGCTTCCCCATAGATTCTTAACACCCTATATAAAGATAAACAAAAATTACTTATATAAAAATGTCCTACAAAGTTGTATTAAATATGGATTCAAAATGAATTTTAAAATGATGGGTTATTCTTCCAAGTTTTATCCAGCAAATGGAAACTGCCCACCATCTGTGAATTGCTTACCAGAGGCGCTGTTACTCAAAATGGCGGCAGCATACTGGGTAAAAGCCTTTTGTGTGATCGAATTTGCAAAAATGGAGTACATAATTACCGTCCAGTGACATTTCAAGATGAAGTTTGCAACGAAAGCACGACGTCTTCATAATTTCGCTTGGTGAGGATATGGGATTACACTGCACAGCATGAAAAATGTCCTTTAGGTGAAAATATGTGTTTCTTGTAATATTTTTGGCTGAAAATAACGAATCTGTAATGATATTTTGTTTACCACGCACCATTTTCCAAAAAAAATCCACATTTTAGCTTTTTAAGCATCTATATTGTAGTACATATATCGCTATGCGACCAGTTCCTCATTCTGAAGATCTTCCTATACCTATAGCTCCAGATAAATATACTGTTAATTTAGAGGAAGATACCTTCGATGATCCAAACAATCAAGATCCTGACTTTCCACCATCTACATCTATCTTAGCTCTAGCTAGACGAGCACCACCAGTGAATCCCTTTTCGAAGTCGATTAGAGTCTTCTTTTTCCCATTTAATCAAATTCTATAATTTTAAGTAGTCACATGTACAGGTTTGAATTACATGACTTCAAAATATTTTGCTTAAAGACGGATTAAAACAAATTTACATGTGTTTCACGTAGGCTTTTAATTCATCGGCTAGAGTGTCTGTACTTAACAGAGCTATTTGTGAATTACATATTTTCCTAGTTATAACACTACAGTTATAGTGTGGAAATATTGGCAAAGTCATTTAGGCAAAGTTTAGGTAAACATAAAAAGTGCAAAGATTTTCATAGTAAATCAAAAAAAGTAATCTGTTTCATTAATATGATTTTTATTTATACCATAATAAACATATCCCAAAATTAACAACACGCTACCACCTAAATTATTTGCTGAATAAATAATTTTATGTAAATAGCTCGTCCCAAAAGTTTAGGTAGTATGTGAAAAAATCATTGTCAGATCATATCTTTTTAATGGAACTATCCAATACTTTGACTGAATTTTCTACAGACCACTCTCATTTGCATAACTAATTGTTGTTTTCAAGATGCCTAAGCAAAGACAATTTTCTGCTCAGGAAATGGCTATTACACGGAAATTAAAAGCATAAGGTCAATCAATTGTTAAAATTGCAAATAAATTTAATAGAAGTGCATCTGGAATTTATAAACTCTTTCTCAAAGGCCTATTGTAACGTGTAAATACAGAGTTGAGTGTACGCAGTGGAAAATGTAAAAGAAACACGTTATCAGGGTAAGGTTTAAAAATAAAATCAAGTTTAATATGAAGAATAAGAAATAAAAATAAAATCAGATAAATCAAAGAATCGCTGACTTAATTTAAGAGCATTAACGAGTTAACTTTTTAACTCAAACAAAGAATACTGCTATTTCAAAATACAAAAATAAGAATTGAAATACTCAATTAGAACGTCAATAACACATACGTAACTAACATAAACAATTCTGGAATCTTACATTCAGAATAAATATTACAGTATTCAAAATCTCCAAAACTTAACAATAGTTGATAAATAAATTACTTCATATCATAATTATCAAAGTTAGGTACTAAAGGGATTCACCTTTAAATAGCTAATGATCTGAACGTTTCAGATACACCAATTTAAACAAGCATAAGACTACAAATACCAGAAAATAATAATTAATGATATAATATTTCTTAAACAAGAATTACGACTAGAACATAAAGGAACCTAGTCAACAAAGTCTTATACTATTTAAATATTAAATAAACTGGATAATAGTAACAATTCTTCAAATTACTTAGAAGGTAATGATTTACATAAATAGCAACTGACATGGACTCTCAATACAAAAATACTTGAATACAGAGACAAGATTCAATTTATCTAGATATGACAAATAAATCAAGAATTGAAATATCACACTAAATAATTCTTAAAGTCCAAGTCCGGAAATTCTAAATTAGTTCAAGTCCAACCATTTAAATAGGGCAACACTCAGTAAGAGTCTGATGCGTAAATTCAATACGCTAAGTTGAACAAATTCAGCAATGTTCACGTATACACATAATATCATTAAACTGAATAATAGTAATAATTCGTCAAATTACTTAGAAGGTAAAGAAATACATAAATAGCAACTGACATGGGCTCTCAATACAAAAATACTTGAATACCGTGACAAAATTCAATTTAACTGGATACGTCAAATAATCAAGAATTGAAATATCACACTAGATAATTCTTAATGTCCAAGTCCAGAAGTTCTAAATTAGTTTAAGTCCTAAAATTTAAAAAGGACAACACTCAGTAAGAGTATGAAATGTTCGGTTTCTCAGCTAAAGAGGGAAAATAACGCAAACATTAAGTTTAACGTGAAATTTTTCAATACAAGATAAAAACAACACTCCCCCTTAATAGCCAAACGTCACAACAAAGGACGAATTCTTACAACAGAAATACTGTTCGTTATCACAGGCTGCGAACTTACAAAGCTCTCATTTTCTTTAGTCAACGAAGTATGTAAAACCATATGAGGACGATAGATACGCACTTAACCCGGCGGGAAAGAATCCATTAATCATTCTACGTCCTTCACACGCTCTTCTATGTAAATCCATGAACGTAGAGGACCATTCCCTCGGATTCCTGCACACTATAGCAAAACAACTTAGAGTGACCGTTGTGGACACCGTAAGTGTTTTAAACAACACCAACCTTTTCGTTTTGATATCAGAAGTCCGATACGCTGTCTCGCACTCGTCTATGGCGTCGCTCTCCCGTAAAAACTTCCCTTGCGGAGCTTCTCTGCAGAGCGCATCTCGTCTCGGGTAAGCAAAAGCATGGCTCGCCACGTCGTCTTCCTCATCGGACGGTGGTCCTCGGGGCTTTCCATTCCGACGTTCGACAGCATAAAGACCTCTGCGTTCTTGAGCCGGACGGGAAAACTTTAGCTCTTTTCCCTTTGAAGGCGTACTCTCTCCCCTCTCCGCCGACAAATCTCCCCGCCAAGAAAGCTTGGGTTCGACGTCACGGAATCTCCTCCGATCACCATTGGTTCTTGCGTGGTGTTGGTTGTGACGACACTGTCTGCCCCGCTCCTCCCCCGCCTTCGAACGGGTGAATATACGTGAGCGGTAAACACAGGCAGTGTCGCCGGAAATCCTTTGAGGAGCCGATTTCCGTGACACCTATCTTCCACGGGAAACCAAGATCAGGCCGTTCAACAGTCATTTCTTGCGGAAATGATCGCGCGATTGCTCGACTTGCTAGCCAACAAAACAGATCTATTCGAGAAATACAACGTGAGTCAAGACTATATCAGAGTTATGAATTGGCCATCGCGAAGCCCGGATCTTAACCCTATAGAAAAGTTATGAAGCATCCAGGATCAAAATTTGTACGCCAACAAACTCCACTTTTCTTCTGTGAAAGAGTTGGAAAAATCGTCATTGATTGTTAGCTAGAAATTTCACTTTAAATATTTTCAAATGGAAAAGCAACAAATTATTGAAAGATTTATTAGTTCAGTTCATGTGGGAAAACATTCACATTACCTAAACGTATGGAACAGCTGTCCTATGAATATTGTTAATTTAATATAGTTCCTTAAAATGGCTGTTTTTAAATTCAGGTAAGTTTATTTATGTATAAACAAAAACAACTTATAAATGAAATGTGTTTGTGTTTTTTATTACTCTGAAAATACTCGCAATTTTCATGTTTACTTAAAGCTTTGAGACACATTCTAGATACGTGTTCGTATTCATATTTAAATCCTAAAGAACTTTTACTCTCTTTACTGTAACGTTTCTCCAGTTTAATGTTTCAATTGGTGACCGCGAATAACTTTTAGCCCTTGAAGGTTTTGGAAATGTTCAAGGGAACTCTCGGAGGACTTTCTTATTCCCACTTTTCTTTTCAGGCTTTAAAATTTAATTTTCTTGTCCGAAATTAACAACCCTTTGTTTTGGTAATTGTGACCGTGACATCACATTAAGTGGTCGTTCTGTGACGTCATATTTTAATCTAATGAGACCGGAGAGGGAGGGGCCGAATGTTTATCGAGCAAGCTCTCTCATCTTTCTATTTGCGTGTCCAAGCGGCGTTATTAAAAAAAGTGAATTAAAAAATGTTCTATTACTGCAGTGGATTGCAGCGAAAACATGTTTCTTGCCTACGCCTTTCAAAAACTGAAATTCATCGCCGCATTAAAGCTAACGAGAAGTTATAGATTAATGTATGCGTTGAGTAGAGTGTGAAAACGAAGAGTAGACAGACTGTCTTAGTAAATAATTCGTCACTCTGGAAATACACTATCCTCAAAAAAGAACATGACGACCCCCCCTCCCCGAAAGTAGATTAATGAACTCGTGCGGCGATCATGTGTCTTAAATCAGTTGCAGTTATGCAAAATATCCTTATAAAAGAGATGGTGTAGTGTGGAGACGTCGGAATTCGATAAGGGTGTAAATGTGAGATGCCACCTTAGTGGAATGTCCAGCAGAGAAATAGCTCCTAAATTAAACTGGCCGAAATCAACTGTGGCATTAGACCTGTGTAATTGGAATGTAGAGGGACATTGCAGGAATGCTGGAAGTTCTGGGAGACCAAAAATTCCGACCAGCAGAAACCTGAAATGAAATTGTAAATAAAAAAACAGACACCGCCGAAGGCCATTAAGAACTTCATGAAGTAACAGGGGTGTCGTTTCCATTGGAACTTCATCTTGGATATTCAAGTACAGCAGCCCCATACAGTAAGAACAGAAGTGTCAAAGCTCAAGTGGTGTTCTCTTTATACCATCGCAACTGGAGCAGTGGGAATCATGACTTTGAAAATGACGAGTGCACACTATTTCGATCCGATGAAAATCTAAGGGTGTGACGGCTAGACGGGGAATGCTTTCTGTCAAAGTGCTTAGTGCCTACCAGGAAATTTGGTGGTGGTGACATTATGGAGTAAGGGTGTTGGAGCACTGGTGGTTGTTCGTGGTAGCATGAAATCTAATGTTATAATGTAATATTCTGGACAATAAAGTGCTCCCAACTTTGTGGCATTATTTTGGAATGGATGCCTGTTATCAGCACTTCCAAGATGGCAATGCCAGGTGTCATGTTGCTGCTGCTAACATGCGATGGTATGAAAAGAAGAATGTTGGGCACTGGGATTGGCCTGCACAGAGCCCCGTTTTCAATTTCATTGAGCTTCTTTGAGACCATTTGGAACGTCGGGAAAGGCTCGGGAGTAGCGTCCATTTTCCATTATCCCCTTGCGTGAGATTTTTTAGATAATGATCAGTGTCTCTGATGTTGATGCGGAAATATCGAGTTCCAAGCTCCGATTGTAAGCACGTCGAAAACCTGGTTTCGACACTGAAACGGAACAGGCCCAAAACAAAAATTGATGCTGTCTGCACCACTTTCTTTTTGTATGGGTGAGTTGAATGCAGGCATCAGTCTTTTTTGCATGCAATCTTCTCTGATGAAATTGTAATTACACAATTTGATTGATCCGTGGCGACTGAGAGGTCCAAAGAGAATTGCCTCGTTGTTGACTCCCTACGGCGTCAGACAGTTACAGTCAAATAATGTCTTCTTGGTTGTCTCATAAGCGTTCTTGCCCTGATCTTTGGTTATTATCCCAGTTTCTTGAAATTACCTCCAGATGTTAAGGCCGCGATGCAGGAAAGTTCTAGCAGTTATGAGGCTGTTGCTTGGAGAGTGTTTACAGTATCAGAGGGCTAATTTACCAGGGCTAGCAAAATGCGATGCAAAAAGCAGTTCGCAACTTATGACATCATAATCCAAGCATTAAGTTTTGGTTTTGAGATTATCTTCGTCTTCAAGAATCACAGCATTTTAGAATTTGCTTTGGAAGGGTTTCACGTGCTTTATTAGGGTTCTGCCGCTGTTGTTCAAGGGCTTAGTCACTTCGTATGAAGATGCCGATCTCATTTGTTTTAGATTCAGGGTTTCAAAATTCAGTTTCGTATTTTATTAAAGTACTACTTAAAATTAAGTATTAATTGCAATAATCCAGATAGGGATTTCTCTGATCTCTTAATTCCTCTTGGTACTTCATAAACAATATTTTGCCCATAATTCTAAAGGTTTTCTCAAACATCCTTTCTTTTCACATAAGATGAGCTATAGTAAAGAACTACCATATTTGTCTAGAAAGATTGCGGGAGCTCTTTGGTTCTGCAACGTTACCTGGACAACGTCACTGTTAGTTGCGAGGAATTTGCTTCTTGCATTGCCAAATAGTTTCTTGCATTACACACAAAGGCTACTTGTCTGGAAATATATAGGTACCTTGCAACTTTGGCTTGAGATTGACCCGCTTCCAATCTTCCGACTTCCATCCAAAAAAGAGTCGTCTAAAAGTTAATGGGGAGGTGGCTCTTGATTCATTTTGAAGAAAAATTCCGGCTAAACTCACTAAAACGCTCAGGGTTGAACAATGTTCCTGTAGTGTTGCCTGGAATCTAGATGACGAATGTCCTCATTTACATATATTTTTCACACTACATATTTGAAACCTGACTGCATATTTGGGATTAATGTTACTTAAAGGTAAACATCACTGAAAAATTCGGCTTTTTATTATCATAACATTAATCCAGGTTAATAAATTATATACCATTCCAAATTTTTCGATTTATCCTAATATTTTATTAAGAAAAATGCCTCAGAAGATTGAAAATTGGCCCTCTGATAATCCCACCCCTTCTCCAGAGAACAAGGTGGAACACGAGGTCATTTCCTGTTGCGGAAACCTGAGGGAATTTCTTCACCCAGTCGCTTTCGATTCAAGCCTCGTTTCGATTCTAAATAACGCAAGAGTTTGCTGGTCTTTTTGCTATCAGAATGCCTTCAAACTGTTCTCTATTTGGGTGTGTAAATAAGACTCAAGGTTCATGGATTTCTACAATCAGAATCGATTAATAAGCAGTGGATTTCCTTTTGCAAGTGAAGGAATTGGTATCCAAATGCGAAGAACATCTTGTGCTCATTTAATTTTAAAGCGCCGTGCTTTTTTTTAATGACTATCGAAAAATTCATATACATTTATTAATACGTAAGGAAGCGAATTATGAAATTACAGATTACAAGGTAAATCGAATATGGTTTCGATATTTATAATTTTAATGATTATAATTTTTGGTCGTCAAAATCCTGCTGTTTTTGATAATCAAATTTTTGTTTGCGTGAAGCGAGTCAATGCCTAAAGAATAGCCCTAAAAGAATTTTATATCTTTTTGTAGGATTTCAACTATATATCTATAAATTACAAAAAGTTATAAATAACCCAAGATTTTTACATAACCCATATTAAAATCCTAAAATCATAATCACAAAAATCTTAATGTTTGCTAAAGGCCTTCGTTTGCTTTCATAAAAGATGTGTCTTTAATAGTGTATCAAATAATATAAGCCACACCCTGCAGAAATTATTTTAATCTTCAAACTAGCATCCGCTTTTTCGCCCATGGGGACGGCCACATAGGAATAGTTCGTTTTCATCAGAGACAGTTTCAGCGTATAAAATCATCAATGCAAACATAGACCATCCTAGAGTAAACTTCCATCACAATTCACATTTAACACATAAAGTTTTCTGATAAAAAGGAAGAAAACGGAAAGCTATAACTCTTGGAAAGCTAATTAATTTCTTTATTAATAATACAGTGAAACCCCGGAATTGTGTGGTTTATGACAAATGACAAATACGAGGATTGTTTAATAGAAACACGTTTGGACAGCGCAATCGCGAAGGTATCGCCTGTTTATATGCTCTGTTTAAGTATTAGTGAGACGTCTGCCACACACATTAGCTATTTGCTTCTTTTTAAGTTGTGATTAAATTGGAAGACTGTGTTCATTATAGATAGTCCGTCCAAAAATATTATGTGTGCTGTTATTCAATCTTTAGCCGCTGAAGGGCGTCAGCCAATGGAAATTTTTGCCAGAATGAAAGCCGTATACGGAGACCATAGTTATTCTCACACAGCAGTGGTTGAATGGTGTAAGAAATTTTGTAAAACTGTGGTTATCCTTCTGCATGATAATACCCACCCTCATGTAGCCTGAAAGATACCCCATGTTGCCAGAAGTATCCGGACACATGCACATAAAAACAACGTTTTATTATGACGTGACTACTATGTCATTGGATCTCATGGGGAGGTTTTCGACTAGGTTTTGATAAGTTCTGCAGGAATTGCGTTCCGTCATCATCATGTTGAAACAGAAAAGGGCCTCCCCCGAATTGTTCTGACAATCTTGGAAGTACTGAATTATACAGAATGTCTTTAAATCGTGCACTGTTCAGGTTTCCCTTCACTGGAAGCAAGGGTTCTAGCCCAAACCACGAAAAGCATCCTCAGACCATGATGCTTCCACCACCAAACTCCACAGTTAGCACAATACATTCGCTCAGGAAGCGTTCCCCAGGCGCCTCCTGACCCATACCCCTTCCATCGGATTACCATACGGTGTAACGTGATTATCACTCAAAAGAAAGCGTTTCCACTGCTCCAGAGGCCAGTTGCGTCGAGGTTTGCATCGCCTCAACCGACGCTTAGCATTGATATTACAGATGTAGGGCTTATGTGCTGTTGCAGGACCATGGTAACCAAGGCATGTAATTTTCTGCGGACAATTCTAGTGCTGGCCATGCTTCCTGATGCATGTCAGAATTCGTTAATCTCTGATTCAGCGGAGGACACCCGATTTCTGCCCACAACGCGTTTCAGCATTCCGCGGTCCCTGTCGGTCATTTTCTTTGATCTACCTGTCTGTTCTTGCGCTGTTGTGTTTCATGACGTTTCCAGTTTACGATTACATCACTGACAGTGGAACGAGGCACATGCAGTAAGGTAGAAATTGCACGGACAGACTTGTTGCACATATAGCATCCAATGATGGTGCCAAGTTTGAAGGCACTAAGCTCTTCGGAACGACTCATTGTGTTATTTTCGCTAACTAAATGCTGTCTAACACTGAAGAAACTGCTTTATATATCTAAGAGACATAGGTGTTATGTAAATCAGCGGATACCACATTTCAATGGGGGGAATGTATAGATTATTGTACCAATGGGACTCGTGTCTGAATGTTCATGGACTTTTCTTTTACGTAAATTCTTTGAATAAAAATTGCTTCACAACCTCTAAACGCGTTTCTATTGAACATTCTTCGTATTCTCTGGTTCAAGTTATACCCCATTTAATTCTATATCAATGTAATTACCTGTCTAGAAATTTAGGAAGTTGTTACCGGTCGGATTTATTGGAAACCCCCTTAGGTATGTTTTTACCACTTTAAATCAGCCTGGAAATACAATCATTGAAGCCCTTCTACTGTAGTTTTAGGTCCTTGGTTAGGACATGAAATATTAAGCCTTTTATCAATTACACATTATGAAATATGAAATCTGCCATAGTTGTAGTATATTTATCATACAATAATCAGGAAATCTTCTTGTTTAGTCTTTCCAGATAACAATAGTAATGATAAGGGTTGTTGAAAGGTCCAAGTTTGGTTTATTGATGTAGCCATACCCAGAAGTTTCTAGAAATTTGGATAAGCAGCCAGAGAAGATTGTAAATAGTAAAAAAGAAATCGATTGCTGTCTAAGTTATTAAACGGGTCCTTGATATTATTCAAAGGCTCCCCCGATAGTCAGAGGTTGTCAGAATATTTTATTGCAAGTGTAAAATGTTTATTCTCAGGATTAAGAGTCCTTAAGTAGAACTTCATCTACTAAGTACTTACCATTTTATGAAGTTTATGACCATTATTTTGATTGACTATTAATTTTCATAATAACATTTTGAAACTTAATGCTATAGCTCACCTTGATGCTCATGGCTTAAGAGTTAAGCTAAAAAAACTGAGCTAATAAAAGAAGTACACTTTGCGGAGAAAAGTAGTCGATTTAAATATTACTTCTTTCTTCGAAACATTAACAACATTAGACTTTTTTTTATTTTAGAAGGCGCTTCCGGCAACAAAGTTTACTTAAAATTTTAAATCCCCCTCCCCCCCGAGTAAAAAAGTTAAAGAGCCAGAGAAGGAGTGGAGAATATTTTTTTTTTTTAAAAAAGAAGCCATTGCGCAACAACACAAGGGCGTTAATGCATTCATCAAGAGCGGCGAAAATGCCAACCACCAAATAAAGTTTCCGATGAAGAGCGTTGCCACCATTAAGTGAGCACCCCCTCGAGGCGCCCTAATGAACCTCCATAACACGAGACTTAGCAAGTAGAAAGAAATCCCCCTTGATCATATATTCAAAAAGATTTAATCTTCTTTCGGAGAAACGGATTAAGAGAACGAGTGTTAGGTCTGAAGTTTCCTTCTTTTATTTGCCAATCGATGGAAATGCTTTTGGGTTTAGCGCTGCAATTTCACACCTTGAGAAGAGGGAGAGAAAAAAAGTTTTAAAGGCTTAATTTTTCGCTCTTTCGGAAAACTTTAAATACGACAACGATCTTTTTAACAAACGATTCGCTATCGTTATGGAAGTGAATTAACGGATGTTGCGTTTTACGAATATTGATTTGAATGATTTGAATGTTTTAGACATAAAAACGAATTGAGTGACATTTCAGAGGAGATTAGAAAGACTATTTGCCTGCGCTCTGCGATTTGTATTCAATAGCGTAGAGCTAACATAAACCTTTTTATTAAAGAAAATCTAAGATCTTCAGCAAAGAGAAATTTCCTAATGGGCATTTGGAATTTACAAAGAAAGGCAGAAAACTGTCAAAAAATTAATTTTTCCTTTCAGTAATTCACGCAATGAGCAAAGTGTTCGTAAAAAGAAATCATTTTTTCGATGACGGTTAGGGTAATCTTACACATTTATTAACGAGATATCATTACTTTCTTCACAAATATCAGAAAATGCAAGCACATTTCTTGAGATATAAAAATTCAACCGAATTGCTTAAGATATTTATAAAGTTGATATTTTAAGCTTTTATAACATGAATTTTTTAACAACTGACGTTGTAGTTATCAGTGTCACGATAACGTGGCTATACAAATTCTGGAGGAATAGATACTTTCACACAAAGTTATAAAAATTTAATACGTGCAAAACTTTTGATTTTTCTGCCTCTCAAATTTTCAGATGACCTGGGTATAAGCATAAAACTTTCAAATAGCACTTTGCCCCGATTTTGAGAGTTTATTAAAGAAATCTCGTGTAAGGCGAGAGCAAATTTGTAAAATGAATTTTGAATATGATATATTATAAAACAATATAAAATAGTTCTATTACCATAAAAAGCCATAACAAATGTTTTTTTTTTAATTTTTATTAATTTTTTAAAAGTGGTGCAAAATAGACTATAGGATCGGGTTACTTTTAAGCACGACAATATCTTGAGGCAGTGTATCCCCATTTAAAATTTATTGTGTTACCATGTGGCATTACAGAATACTGACAGGAAGTAGATTTTTTAGGTATTAAAGGAAAAATAAAAAAAAATTAACAAAAATGTAGAAAATGTCATTTAACATTGTAAAATTGGAAACTAAAATATTGGTATGAAATATGGTATTATTTTTTCAACAATGTTCTACAGCTTTGCGCTGAGTAAATATTCAGTTTCTTATCGATTTCAGACATTCTTCCAGTGTTTCAATAGAGCAATTCCATATCGCGACTTCCTACCTTCTGCTTGTAGACTCTTACCATACTGCTAAAGCAACAGTGCTTATTTTTATGTCAGCTACAATCACCTGATTGATTGATCTAGAATTATTGATCCCTGATAGGACTATATTTTCTTTCGCGGGTAACCTTAATTTACTTACTTGTTATTAATATATGTTGGTTGTGAGCTCAAAACAGTTATGATAGTGACGAATACGAAGATTTTTCCCAAAGTGACAAGTATCTTCCTCCTCTTGTTATAGTGTATGTGCGTATGAACTTGGTAATATATGTTTTCTTAATGGAGCAATAAACAATGTATACTATATGCAAGTTATGGCTGATAATCTAATTCCATTTTCGCAATTCTTCTATGAAGATGGTGATTTCATCTCTTCACTGTTTCGCAAACAATGTGACTCAAGTGCGTGATGTAACCGATTATGTGGCTAAATATGAAATAGAAAAAAATCCCATTCTCTGTCAGACGATATAAGAGTCTCCATGTGCATCAAGAAGCCTACAGGCAGAAATTAAAGGAATTTAGTGTGCACGGAATTTAGTGTGCACGAAAGTGGATATCCACCAATGCGGTGTTTTTTTCTGTGGAAGACAGCGAACTTTGGCAAAAAGTGTGCACGAAAGTTGATATGCTAGCAATATTTATTTTGAACATAATAAGATTAATACTGAGCTTAATTAAACCTAAAACGAAGTAAAAAAAACAACAAACAAAAACGTACTGAGGGGTCACTTTGCACTGTTTTTTTAGGTGGTGTCAAATAGCCCCAGTTTTGCTCAGTACATAACCACCGAATTACTGTAGATCGTATAATGATTAATAATCGGATTATTAAAATGTTATATATACGATTTAAACAACAAACATAAATAAATGATACTTACTTTCTAATTAATTCTTTTTTTGATAGCAAAATAAAACTTTTTCTTGAGAAAAATTCCAACTAAAATCAAGCGGCTCAGATATGTTTAGGAAAGAACACTCAAACTGGCGGATACATCAATAACTCAAATACATGAGTTGGCAGGTAGTATCAACTGTCGGGCAGACTCGAAACTGTTTGGAAATTTTTATTGGAACAGCTGCTAGGCAAGATATCAATTTTTCAAGAGCGGTGAAAAGTAACCCCTTTTTATGGTATCAATTTTACGAAGATATTCGTCAAGAATTAATTTTGATTGGTAGCTTGAATTTTGGATGGTAAAAATATGTAGGCTACAGTATATACAGAATTGTATGAAACTATTAAGCTTTCCACAGATGGAACGCATTTTAATAAGGCCATGGGTTCAAAAATGCAACAAAATCTAATACAGACGGAACGCATTTCGGTCTTTGACCATCATCAAAGAAGTCTTGTAACAGCTGATGATCAAAGATCGAAATATGCATTCTTTCGGTATTAAATTTTGTTGAATATTTGAACCCATGGCCTTTATTGGATTCGTAGCATGAACAAGTGGCTTTCTGTAGTTTTGTATAAGTGTGGGTTTAAATTCAGTGTTGTCAGGCTTTTGTGTAATGAGTGGGAAATATCCCTAGTGGCAGAAAAAAACGACAGGAACAATGTGTACTCTGGTAACACCACTTTGGTTGTGAGAGGTTTTATTTTTTGTGTAAAATCTGTAAATTTTGTGATGTTGTCTGTGTAGGTCTTTTGTAAATTAAGTATAGCGAGGATGTAAACATCAATTGTGTAGATTTTCTTTTGCTTATCTACGAGTGTATTGTCTGGTTTGTTATGAGGGATAGTTTTGTCAGTGGTTATAGTTCTGTCAAAGAATTTATATGGGATGTTCTTTATGATATGTAGTGTTGATGCCCCTAGGCTTATGTATCGTAGTTAAATGTTAATGTTAGATGTTAGTTACTTGGTTATGTCGGTGTAAATACTCTGTCTGCAACTGTATATGAGGTTGGATGGTTTCCTCTGCGATATGGCATCTCTGACAAGCCCCTCAGTCGAATTTTTGACAACGTTTCTCGTAACTTTTTGTGTTACTAACCTGGTCTTGACTAGCAATCAAGGTTCCTTCAGTTTCTTCAAAGAGACTCCCTTCACTCAACCAAAAGTTCGACGCTTTTTTGTCGACGTGCGGCTGGTTGAGATCAGAAGGATGTCTACCATAGAATTGCTTTCCGAGCCAAGATTGAAGTAGAATTCTTGTAGGAATGTTGTGAGCACGCTGTTCAGATTTAAAAATGTGTATTTTGTCCCTGCCATGCAGATTGTTTTATGCAATGCTGATGTGTGTTGTTTACAGAAAAGAATTCTCTGTAACAATACCTCTGAAAGAGTCTGTTTGTGCTCTTCAATACCTGTCTGCTTGTGCTCATCAAGACCGATGTATAAATGATGTTTTCTGTGCTTTGTAAAGCAGTTTGCGTACTTTCCTTTTAAATTCCTCATGATCCGTGTGTTGAGATGGCATAAGTGTTGAGATGGCATAAGTATTGAGATGCATAAGTGTTGATGGCCTTGATAAAATTTTTGGAATTTAAATGTGTTTTAAGTATTATCTCTAGCCTATGAAGATATTGTTTAGTGAATATGCTCTTCATGTGTTGGTGATCCATAAGCTTGGCTTATTTAAATCTTAGATAAGTGCAAAATCCACCATTTTTCATAGTAGCAATGTGATCTTGTTCTTCCAATGTGATGCCCCCATCCCTGAGAACTGCATTTTCAATGTGAATGTTTTTAAATTTGTCCAATCAGAATTCTATGTGTATGTCTTTTGAAAAATTGTGTGTAATGTGTAGTTGTGTAGTTGTAGTTGTAGTTGTGTAGTTGTAGTTGTAGTTGTGTTTGTACTACATTGTGTTTGTACTACAATTAAATATTTTCATGTTTAATCGTATAGCCATAAGTTGTGCTGTTCAGTCTGTTTGAAAGTGCATTTAATTTATCTGTAACCTTGCAATACAAAACCAGAGCGGGCTCAGTGATTCACCTTGGAAAATGCTCCGATTTATCTGTATTTTGTCAGTCGTGATGGTTTCACTGTTGAGCGTGAGATGTAGTGATGTTCTAAAAATATGATAAGTGGTGGGTCTATTTTATATAATCATAGTGAGTATAAAAGCCATAAGTATGGGTCACTATCAAAGGCCTTTCTGTAATCAATGTAGGTTGCATGGAGCTATTGATGTTTATTGTGAGTTTGCCGTAGGACCACATAGTCTATTAGGAGTTGCTCCTTACAGCCCATAGGATTTCTATGGCATCCCTTTTGTTGCTCAGTAAGTATGTTGTTTGTGTATAGATTTTGTTTGAAATACAGGAAATTATTATTTTGTAAAATGTAGGCAAGCATGTTAGAAGTCTATAGTGTGTGGATCTGTAGTATTATGTGACTTTGCTACCATCTAAGTTATTCCTTGTATGAGGAAGTGTGGCAATATTTGTAGTGTTTGCATAGTGTAGGAAATCTGTTTTGCAAGGATGAGATATTAACAGCTGAAGCGCTTATACCAGAAGTTCTGATTATTGGCTACACCTGCAGCCTTCCAGTTGTAAGTATTTTTAATGAATTGTGAGAGTTCTTGTAGTGTTATGTCAGTGTAAAGAAATATTTGGTAATAGTGTGGATGCTGATTGCTTCTCTTCCCTGATGCATCTTGCTTCCTTATTACCTTCAACTGAGACATATCAAAGAGACCAAACAAGCCAAACGGCTGCAATATGCTTAAAAGGTTTATTTCTTAAGACCTAGAGAGAAACATACAGCATATAAAAGTAAAAGCATAAATGATAAAAACATAAAAGCATAAATAAGAAACATAAAAATATAAAAGCATAAATACATTGATAAATAAGCAGATAAAATACAATTTAAACAATGATATAGATTGCATACTTATAGTTATTTTATTTTACTTTAACAGTTTACTTTCCTTTTCCCGTCACTGATTTTCTTCCAAGTTCTTAACGTTTTAGGCATATCCTTGTTCATACTCTTCTGCTGAAATAAAACGATGAACAATGTTATGCCCTTCAATTTAAAATGTTAAAAAATTCCAGAAAAGTATAACTTATGAAATTTGCACTCTTTAAGGCAAGCAATTAACCGCACGACATTAGTAGAACTGCATCAAGAATAGCAAGCTCGTAATATTGTCGGGTGTTAGTAAAGGTCGGAGTTGGTAAAACATCAACCTTCACCGGGCTACTGATAAGAGGCAGTGCTCGTTTTAGCTCCTATTAAAGAGGAACAGTTTTATACCAAAACAGCTGGTAGATAGGAAAGGTTAGAAATGTAGTCTATAAAAAATTGTTTATATCTTGGAGTGTTAGAAAAAAAAAGTCCGCTTAGCCTACGATTCTGTACATGGAGCTTATTCTTTAAATTTAGCTGAACAACAACAAAATATTTGTTTGTTATTTTAAAGATGTAACAGTCCCCTTCTAAATACTTACTTTTTACTAAGCGAAATTTGAGAAGTACTTTTCCAAATCCAGAAATTTAAAACAATAAATATTTAAATGATGTTTTTCGCTCGTCAGTATAAATAAATTTTAAAAAAAGTCCTAAATAGAAAAATCACATCAAATATTTTTGCGTAAACTCGTGTTTTCTGTACTTCATTTCTTTTCAAATTATTAAATAGATATTATTATGAGGGTTATTCATAAGGTTATGCCTCAAATTCTATATTTCTTAGACGAAAATAAGGATAGAGATATGAAATGTTGAATGCTGCATATTTGAAGTTTGCTGCTTTTGTGTGCGAATTGAAGTTTATTCTGGCAGATAGCGCAGTTGTAGAATCTGTTAAAATAGGAGGTATTAAAAAGTTGTAATTGAATTCTTGTTTAAGGAGAAAGAAACTGCGGTGCTTTTCACTCAGTTTTCACAAATTTAGTATATGGAAATTGTGAGAGAAGCACATTCGTCGTTGGATCAGAAAGTTAGCGTTTCAGGAAGTGGAGAGATGGCACTAACTATTACGGCAAAAGAAGTATGGACGAATTTCGCTCTGAGGAAATGAAGCCATGCCACGCAAAAAGAACGTCACAAAAGGATCCTGTACGGGACCTTGTTGACAGTTTGAATCTATGACTTCATGGGGCCTGCGCCACACTTGAAGTCCTGCATCACATTTGAAGTCCTGCATCAGCACTATATGATTGAAACCTTGATTTGTCAGAGCATACAGCCCCTATCCAATCTTCGAAGATCCAGAACCATGTTCACGAACCCAGATGAAGAACTCTGTCCAGTGTGGTTGCGTTAGCGGCGGTGCTCAGGTGAGTCTTCTGCTGTCATTACCTAAAAGCATGCTGCACCGATCTGCTGGATAAGGGTCTGGAAGTTCTTATATTGAATATGGCAGTAATTTCATGTGCTGTGGTTTGTCGGTTGAATGGACAATAATCACGGTTGGAGAGAAGTCATAGTGGCTACAGCGTATGGCTAAAGTGTACATGGCCGCAACCATTAAATCCTATTTTGTATTACTGCATGTCGTCATAACAGCAGTGTTCAATTTGCATACTATGATTTTTGACCGTTGAGTGTATAAGAAGTTTACTTAGAATTTGGGACTCAAAATGATAATTTTTTAGACATTCGTTGAGTCTTTAGTTTTTTTTTGATTAGATCACATATTATTATCTTTTGGAATAAAACGAAATAAATTACCTTAAATTCCATAGTGACCTTAAAATGAACTTGAATGCCATAGTGCTGGTAACTCATGGTAATTAAACACTCAGAAAACTCAATTATAAGCAGTGGACTAGTTTTATTTTTTAATCTCCAATTTTTAATTATATAATCTTTATTTTGTGATTTTGAAATAATAATATCATCATTGCGTTTTGCCCTACTTACATCTTGTCTCATCAAAGAGGAAACGTTGATCTATAATTCATCACTAACCTGCGAAATGTGTGCCATTTGAGTTCATTGCCATTTTAAGATCTAGGAAATTACTTTCTCATCCTTGCTTTTTTCGTCAATTTATCGACGTTCGTAACAAACATCATGCAAAAATAATACTGAAATTTTTAATAGTGTTCAGTAGAATTAGAATTTTTTTTAATTTTTCTTTTCAACGATTGACATTTTCGCGTTACCATTTGCTTCACCTTTTAGACTTTGAGTTATCGATTAGCTCGTGTAATTCTTGATTCTTAATGATTTTTCTCTGTTCAAATTGGCATCTTTACAAAAGAGTATTACAAATGTTATGGTAATTTTCATCGTTGCCTATGACTAAGATGCTGCTAATGTTTTACTTCTATTTTATTTCTAGTTATATTTTATATAAACTAAAGGGGCAATTTCAGCTGATGTAATCGGTTGAAAGTTTAAATTAATTACGTTTATATATTCAATGGTATCTTTTGCTTGCAGTCGGACTTAATTGAAATTCAGTTAATTTTTTCTGTATTCCTGTCTCCGACCATATCGGAGATCTATATATCTGGAATTCTTCCAACGTGAACTAGATTTGTAAAAATTTCGTTCGGTCTTTCATTAAATCGAAATTTAAGAGGAAATGGAAGTATTCCTTTGTTATACAGTACATTATTAGTCGAATGAAATGTTTATCATTAATTTATAAGATCAGATATAATTAGGCTAAATGAAAATAACGACCAAAAACAAAACTAGTTAGGTTTCCTTGATTTTTTGAAATTGTCTACAGAGGATCATCCAATCAGCTACTGAAGAGCGATGGTAGTCCTAAGCCAGTGGCTGATTAGGTACCCCTAGTTCAAAGAATCATAAAATGATTTTATTGTTTATTTTCTATTCGTTTTTTTTAATATTTTTTCACTGTGATTGGATTTCTATATAAATTCTCGGTCTTTCCAAATCTTATCAATCGCCGATGAAAAACGAAAGGCCCCCGAAATATATTTTGGAGTCATTAGAGATATTTCATTATGGATTTGTGGTTTCTTTATACTTTGTTCACATTCTGGACAGAAAATTTTGGTAGTCTATAATGATTGAGCCCTTTGATAACTGCTTATCGAACAATTTGCCATAGATAATATCTACGTGCAGTCACATCTAGAAATAAGAAACGCCGATGTTGCTGTGTAGTTTCATTAGTCTTCCTGGTATGCATATAAATGCTCTTGCAAATCTTTTAAAACCTTGTTCATATCTTAAAGAATAGTGGAGTTGTACAGTTCGTATATTTCTGATACAATTAGCCTATTGTATTAAAAGATCTTTTGTTCGTTGATTGTTATAAAGTGGAGCTTACTAGAAATATGAGATATCGAGGAGAATTCTCAATTTTAACGTATATTGTAATAACAAAGGTCACCTGTGATTTTTCCCTAGTTGACTTTACAAATATATAATGAGTTCTGAATATTATAGTCGGGCACGTTTATTATCAAGATGATTTCACATTGCTCGTTGCTTTTTTTTGCTAAAAGATAAATTTTCTAAAATTAAGATACCGTATTTAAAAATAACCTTCTTTGCTGTCAGTCTCCTACTTGTTTTTATCATGTTATCCAACTAGATGGAATTCTTGAAGGGATCATAAAGCACCGTAGTTGAAAAATTATCTTCTGTAGTTTTCCATGTTAAGAAAAATCGATCGCAAATAACCATTAAAATAAAGCAAATTACTATCTCATTTGCAGTCGCTATTTCTTAGCGTTTCGAGCCTGCGCTCAGAATTTCAAATATTCAGTGAGAGCCATTTAATCTTTTTAACTTTCTCCCCCTTTGCTCATAAAGTTATCCAAGTTTAATTCCTCTTCCCCTGTGAGACCGACAGATTACTTTCCCACCTTCCCGTGTGAATTTTCCTTCCTTCGGCGACGGCGGAAGAGAGTCTTCGGATCGACTCTCAGGCGAACAACGTTCGCGCTAAGCCTCGAGTGGCAAAACGGCGCCACACGAACTAATGCTCCAACAGATTAGCATAATTGCCAGAAGATATTCTCTCTGTTGGTCGGCCCAAACCTTATCCACCGAAACTTCCCTTCTTCCTCTTTTCTTAGCAAGACCCCTTTAAACTCTGTCTAAAATCATCGGTCTCCTCCTTTCCACCAATATTATTTCCGCTTCAAGTTTGGAGTCATTCCAAATCTTTGGTGAAAAGAAGCAGACAAATCCGAAAAGTCTTTTCTCTACATGGCAAAAACAATATTCATAGAAAATCGTGCGTTGGCATGGAATCCTGTTAAAGTGGTTCTCTTGTCGGAATATCTGTTATCGTCTTTACAGGACGTAGGAAGTTCTCCCCGCCAACTACTTATTTTATCGTTTTCAATTCACTCTTCATGCTTTTTATGGTGTTTTTCTGTCATTCGTAGACTGAAATAAAACGATAAAAATGTCCTGGTGTTTTTCTTCACCAACACCAGTTGAACGTTCTCTTAAAATAGCAGAAAGTACACAAATTTCATAGTGCTTGCAATGAAGGGTATTAGCAAATTACCCTTTCATCAAAAGCTTAAAAAATAAGCCCCTTTATGCATAACTTTCGCAATTGACTTGTTCATTAAAGATACATGTATAATAAAGTTAATTGAGTTTTTATTAATTTTATATCTCCAGTTTTAATTGAGTTAATTGAATATTCTTAAACTTAGACAGTATTATTATTATAATTATTTAAGCATGTTAGAATACTTTTTATTGCCATACATTTCATACACATATTCTGTACATGAAAGTAGTCAATTATGAGGTAAGATGGAAATTAAAATACGCTACACTTTTTTAATATACGAGGCAAGATTTTTAAGTAAGTACCATTTTGATTTTTAAGTAAGTACAACTCCGTGCTTTAGTTGTTAGCAAATCAGGTGGCCGATTTTCTATGATGATTGAATTCAGAAGCTGGTCGTACGATAAGTGTCTTCATATATGTTAAATTATGTTAAAAAGTAGAATATGGAAATAAGCGGAAATTATGTTAAAAAGCAGATTAAGGTCCAAAAATTAAGAGGTTAAAAACTATCATTGTTTTTTTTTAATATCAAAACGGTACTTATTTAAAAACACACCTTCGTATATGCAAATATCCAATTATGAAATAAGGTGGAAATTTATATATTTTACACTTTAAACACAACTTTTTAATATACTATATACATGGTGTTTCAGAACTTATGCTATAGAAGAATGTGGTAGATAGAGCTACTAAAACATATATTTTTTATTAAGCAAAGCGTGTCCTCTCTCGCACCGGTATGGAGCTACACTTGCTTCATTTTCAGCAAACATTCATGCAAGGGCCAGTGGTGTCACTCTCTGATGACTGAGCTTTCACTGAAAAAACAAACAATGAGCCCGTTTGGATATGTTTAGACGCAATAAGCCCGTTGGTCAAATCGTTGGTCTTTGTATGAGCGGGATGTCTGCCATGAGGAAATCGCTCTGTTTATATTTTTGCAGCTATTCTTTCCTGTTGATTCGCAGCACCATTCACCAAATGTATGTCGGTTACCTCACTCAGGCTGTGTTATGCTCCATTGTTTAATAAAAAATGTTTGTTATAATACCCTCTGTAACATAAGTTCTGAATACCCTGTATATAAGCATGAAAATGACAATTTAATCATACAGTAGTAGCATAAAAATATTCTATTTATGTGTATTTAATGTGTCAATTAAATCGGTGAATATGATCCGTGTTACTTAATATTTTTTATAATCGATATACAGGGCGTTCACGAACTCTGTGTACAAACTTTTAAGGTGGTAGAGAGCCTTATTTTGAATATATTTTGTCGGGGGAGGGGGAGCCCCTGATCTGGTGGGATTTCACTGAAACACAACTTCTTGAAGTTAAGCAAGTCACTGGATGGGCGACTAGTGACTAGTCACGGCTAGTCACGGCTAGTCACTGGATGGGCGACTCATCAGTGACTCACGATCTGTACCCCCGACTTTGTGACCATCATACAGCAGGGTTAATCCAGGTCCATCCAGGGACCCAATTCGTAGGCCTCAGTCCATACAGGCTCTGGGTGGACGTTTTGGATTACAATAAATAAAATAAAAAGAAATTTCGGTTGCAAATCCTTGATACAGAAACAAAAATTTCAAATTCTGCTTGTATCAGAAATTCAATGAGAAGACGCTGTGAGGCATGCATTGCTGCTTATCGTCAACAGTTTCAACACCACCTGTAATTTTAAAAAAGTGTAGTTTATAAACATCCTGTAGAATTGGACATAGGTGTTACTTATTTTGGTTTCGGTTCGGAATTTTGCTATCACTACGTTAAATATTTGTTTCTGTGTTTCTTCGTAAATATTATTTTAAGTGATTTAAAACCTGAGCCCTTTCCACGCCGAACGGATTTGGTCAAAAGTTCGAATATGTTAGTGGGCAGATAGATTGGAGATTTCTAAGCGACTTCTTAATGGAACAATCATTTTCAGTGTCTCACTTCGCTCTTATTTGTGTATTTTTTACAAAAGACTGAGGTATGAATCTTTCTTACTTGAGTGGAATCCTTAAACCAGTTTTTAATACAGTGCGCCAGTTGTTGTGTATCTATCATTGCTCTGTAAATTTCTTTTACTTTTGCAGGTTTAATTATTGAATAGAAGTATGAAATGTTAATAATATTATAGAAATTAGTGATGGGATCGTAACTTCCTACAGCAAAAGTAGTTTGATCAGAAGCAACAGGATCTTACAAGGGGAGGACACAACCTCCGTCCCTTCGCTTTCGTTGAGCTTAAATATACAGGTTGGGGGCCATCTAAAAGTAACTCGTGTTTAGGTCAACACGCCTTCTGTTTTTAATAAAGCGACATCAAGGGTTGAAGCTTATATACCTAAAGATTTGCACTGGAATTGGTGGCGGAATTGTTAAGGCGCTTGCCTGCGGTAGCGAAAATTGCGAGTTCGCTTTTTATCTCAAGTGAAAAATTAAAATATTAATAACAATAATAACAATAACAAAAATTTTTTATTTAAAGCACTTACCACTTTTGACAAAATTACTCTTCAATTATTATTCGATCTCTCTCTCGCTGCATCTCACCATAATTCACAGTGCGTCGGGTGATACTTAGGTAATACAAGTTGACCGAAAAGTAGTTTTACACTTAAAAAAATCATTAAAAAGCAACAAGAAATCATGATATGCACTTATGGTTTTTTGTATTCAATAAAGAAACTATCAAAGTTCTGTTTTTTTTTTTAAATGAAGTGAACAGTACAGAAGTCTTTCATCGATCCGTGCGACTAATGATGCGCACATTATAATATTATAAGAAATAAATATTGTCAAAAAAGAACTTTGGTACTTTCTTCATTAAACACAAAAAAACGAACTGTATAGCTTTGTTTATTTCTTTTTAATGAATTTCTAAAAGTGTAAAGATACTTTTCGGACACCCTTTATATTACGACAATTAGAGAGTGAGACTGAGTGAGATAAAGCGAGAAAGAGAGAGGGATCGAACATAATAGAAGAGTGATTTTCTCAGACGTTATAAGCGCCAAAAATAAAAAAAAAAATGATTTTACCTGAAATTTTATTATTAGTGATATTTTATTTTAATATATTCAATTGAAACAAAAAAAGACAGGGACTTAAAAAGAGAGACTCGAACTGGCAGTTTTCGCTTAATCTTTATGAAATTCATTATGAAATCTTAATGTCGCTTTTTTAAAAAACGAAGGATTGTTGACCTAAACCCCTTTACACGAATTACTCTTAGATGGCCCCCAACCTGTAGGTTTAAGCCCATCGAAATCGGTGTCCTCCCATTGTTAGTGGTAAAGGACCAAAGAATAGCAGCATACTGCAGAGTAGAAACCACTTCATTTTTAATTAAGACTATAAGTTGTCAAAGTTTTTCTCAGTTTTTTCATTAAAAAGGTTAATTTGCAAGTCTTATTATTTTGTACTCATAAGTCAGTATGTATACAAAATGACAAATTTGAATCGAAAATAACGCCTAGAAATATATGAATGAATTTATGATGTAATACTCCCAGGTAGTACTTCTAAATAAATAATAATAATAATAATAATAATAATAATAATAATAATAATAATAAATAATATGATAATCTGAGTGTGAAGTTTTTTTTATCGAGAAATTCTCAAGATCACTGTTTTGTATTTCTTTAATTCTAGTACTATGCAAATATATCATCTCTTTAATATAATCAGATCCTCTTCAATTTGTTTTTTAAGGAGCAACTTATCTTTAATTTGTTAAGTCTTATTCATCAGATTGTCGTCAATACAGGCAAAGCTATTTAAATATAGCGAGCGGTAATTTAAAGATGAAATTACTGACTACAGCATATAATGTTAGCACCTTGATTAATTCGTCGTTCAAACTTGTCTGAGTTGACAACTTTAGTTTATATTAAATAACTTTTTTTCCGAAAATAAGTTTTTGTTTAAGTTTAACCAGAATTTTTATACCCATGCATAGAGATTGTAAGAAACCTCTAGAAATAGCAGTTCTTAGCAAGAAAGTAGATTCCAGGGCTTTCAAATAAATAGTTAATAACATAATTAATGTCGATATAAAGCCTCTAATACATTTCAAACTTTAATATCAAGAAAATTATGCAAGCTAGGGAAAAAAACAACCTTTTTTCCCTCTTGAATCTTCAACTCAAAAAAATTCGTTTTGCCATAGCCGTACTCGGTAGATGGCATCATAACAGTAAGCTCCTCCGGCGGGAAAAAGCATTTTTGAATAGAGATAAATATTTTAGAGACTTGTAGCTATTTAGCAAACGAAGATCGGGATGCCCAATATAAGCGTTGAAAAGTGTGGAACGCGTTTGAGAAGCATTTCAGTGCAGTCTTGGGAAATCCATTAGAAATTCGATATGTCAAGGAAGATGCGGTTATTAATAAACTCAAAAGGCGAATCTAAGACGTTATAATAACAGTTTATGCTGCCGTGCTTGAAAGAACATGGCAAAAGTTCACATTGAACATTCGTTGAAACGTACTGAGGTGACTGAACAAACTTTGAATTGCTAGTTTGAATAAAAAAAACAGTTGTTCGATTCCGTCTTATACAGTTTTCGTGACATTGAGATGTTTTGAAATGTGTCAAGGATTAATGTATCCTACACTTTGCATGATTAATTTGACTCAAATATTGACTCAAATAGAGACAGGATATTTAGTACGAAGCACAAACAATCAATACAGGTAAATTATTTACTACTCTTACACAAGGCTTTGGATATGGAATAAATTTACATGTGTTCTGTCCTCATCCTTATGCGCTTGCTCTGGCATATTGTTAATGTCAATCAATTAAAATGAACTTATTTAAACATATAAATTATTTAAATTCTAATTCTGAACTATATTCGTATAAAATTACATGAATATGCAAAACAGGCAAAGTTTCTCTCTAGATAAGGTAGCCACTGTCAGTTTCTTGCGTGCACTTGATTGATTATTATTATTCTTAAAGTGGGTTAGATTGTCGTTGTAAAATGCCAACGATAAACTTGGTACTGATTCCTCGAGGGAATATTGCACCAAACCCAGGGACAAACAAGACATTCATGCCCTCGGCGGGATTCGAACTCGCGACTTTCCGGTTCCGAGAGCGACAAGACCTGTGTTCTACCAATCTCGGCCACCGAGCCTGCCGCAATTGATTGATAATGGAAACGTCCGCAGTTGAGAAAAGAGCCGTAATCCGGTTCTTAGTTGCAGAAGGGAATGGTCTCACTTTTACAGTCCTTTATAAAATTGTAGCATCTTCTTTTAACTCTTTCAGGTAAATCGTGACCAGTTTAGTTTTTCTTTTTACCTTTTCCTTGGCAACATACAGTAGTACATACTTAAAAAATGTTATAAGCAATTCTGTAATGTTGTTCTTTGAAATATTTGCTTTGTATGGAACGCGATGATAAGATTTTTATATTAAACCGATGTTCTTTAAGCATTGGATGTCTCTCTAAATTTTTAATGCCTTGAATCCCCATCATTTATACTCGAAGAAATCTTTCAGTATCGTTTAAAGAGGGGATCAAGTCACAAGAAGACATCGGCTCCGGGAGTGTGATTTCAGCCATTCCAGCTGAGTCCAATCGAACGGGTTTTGACCTTTTTTTTTCTTCCCTCGATGTGACATCCTTGGATGGATTGGGGGTTCGAACAACTCAATGGCCATTTTTTCGATCGCCAAAAAAGATGCATATTAGGCAGGCCGTCGATCTCGCCCACTCACTTGGAGTGGGGAAACTGACAGCCCCGGATTATGATGCTTGTCTCCCGTCGACAAGTGGATGAAGATAGGCACCCATTCGCTTCTCAAGACCCCTTCACAGATGGTGACGAGAGGGAATGACTCTGCCTTGACTGCCTGACTGCAAGATTTCATTGAATGTCATGTGACCTCCATCCTCTTTCCCCCCCATAGACCTCCCTTCTCTTATCGGTTTGCTGGACTTCTTTCCTACGCCTCCTTTCCTTATCAAATAGAAAGTTTTTTTTTCTTTTCTTAAAGCCGGTGCACTCTTGGTAGCAACTTCTTTTTCACCTTTCTTTTTTGCGTCATTTGTTGCGTCTTCCTTCTGGACAAATTTATCGACCCTCAAAAAGACGCCGTTTGTGAAGAGTGACACAAAAAGAAACAAATAGGTAGAAAGAATGGAGAAGGAAAAAGGGACGAAGCGAAGAAAAGATACTTTTTAAAAGGTCTACATATTTTTTTTATCTCTTGCTTCTTTTCTTTTGCAGGATTCCGGTGATTCAAAATATATTTTAAAAAATCGTTAATAATAATATTAATGCAAAAAGAAATTTTTTGGTTGGTGCGAATTATTATAGATGGTTTTCAAAGTTAGCATGAAAAGAGACGGCTTTCGTTAATCTTTTATTGCAGTTTCAAATAGAAGCAAGCACGTATATCGTTTGACATTTTGACATTTATTAAAATATTTCATTCGCTTTTTTTCTCTAATTAATTATTGAAAAATACTGGATTTTTGAGATGACTCGATTAAAATTATGTTAATGAGTGATACCAGAAATGTACTGAAAATGCTTGTCAGCTCATACATTAAAGTATGTAGATATCTTTACACTGTTTTTCCCGCAAAGAAGTAAGATATTAATATGGCTCTGTCTTCCCATGTTATACTTACATGTTATCGTTTCAGCTTTTTAATGACATTTGTGGATTATATCTTTTTATACCAGTGTGATGCGCTTTGCAGAATCCTTTATTTCGTAGGGTATCCGGATACTTTTGCTCATATACTATCATCTCATGATCACTGAAACGTTGAGGGAAATTTTGGAAAATTTAAGTAAAAAAATATCAAAAGTAATTATTAATCAACCCTTTTGATCGGTATACGTTGGTTAAAACGTCACATGACCTGATTAGGTATGTATTAAAAATGTATCATGTTTATGCGATCTAATATACCAAACTTTTACGGAATTAGCCTTCCTTTTGATCTTTAAATCTAGTTTCTTAAGAAAGCTTTGGTACGTTCATTGAGAGAATTTGTTTCTAGAATTTTTTGAGTTATTTAAGTCTTTGTTAAATATATCAGAACAGTTTGTAAAGAACTGATAACGATCTTCCGAGCAAGTTGTGAAAATTTACAGAAGAATATATTCTATATACAGGATGGCCCCAAAAAACTTACTCACTTTTGTAGCTGATAACGGTTTTATTAATGAACAGATTATAATGATATTTTAACATGTTCATATTGGCATAATGCGGAGATGTTTCCAATCATAAAATATGCAAATAAGGGATTTACATTTTTCATTGGATAATCTGTTGGAAATGGCTACTTTTCTCTTCTATGACCCAATTTAGCGGTTAACGGTATTGAAAACGTCATATTGCAATATTGGCTGTGAGATTTGGGCTATCTCTCTTCTCATGGTGGGTCTTCAGGCCACAGAATATTGTTGGTCTAGTAATATAAACCTTGCTTTTTAGAAATCCCCATAACCAATAGCCACATGGATTAAGGTCTGGGGATCCGGGGGGAACATTTCGTCCAATCAATCTGTCTTTAGTAAAAACGTAAAGCAAGAAATGTTTATAGGGATGGCTATATGTTGCGGCGCGCCATCATGTTGAAATGTTACTTTTTCCAATATGCCTCATTGCTTGATGTAAGGAATAACATGATCCTGTAAAATCCGTAGTTAACGGGCATCTGGTCACTGTTACCAAAATACCATCGTTCTGTTCTTCGAAGAAAAACAGTCCAATGCGCACGGATCAAAGTTGCAACCATTTCTGTGCTTAGGTACACACTCAAGCGGCCAAAATACTATGTAAACTAGTTTGCATATTTTACGATTGGAAACATTTCGGCATTATACCAATATGAACATTTTAAAATATCATTATAATCTGTTCATTAATAAAATCTTTATCGGATCTCAAAGTTTACCCTGTACTTTTGATGTGTATGAACATTTTATTGGATATTTATAAATTTTCTTGAAAACAGATAGAGTTCCTTTTTGATATACTTCATTAGTTTTAGAATTACTAAATTTGGGCCAATTTGTATAGTAATACTTATTGAAAAGGAATTGAAATTATATTAAATTATTTATTTTGAGTTTGTGTTGAGGTTTAGTTTCTTTTAGCTTAAATAGAATAAATTGATAGGAGTAATGCTCCAAAGAGATTTAAAATAGGACCATCATGTGAATAATGTGGCTACAAGATTAGAATTTCTGTTCTTTCGAGACTTCAGCCATCAAACATCTTAGAACATGTTATTTTCAGAGTAGACTATGCTCTTCCTCTTTGGGAAAACTGCTGTTTCGTTTCCAGAAATGGGCTACTAAACGAGTTATTGGTCTTTCTTGTTTTGACCATGTCCATAATAGATTTGTTGTGCTTAAAATTCTTAACATTTGGAAATTGTATTATTATCCATTGACGTGACTCTTAAATTCGTTTAATATAAATAGAAAAAAAGGTCCTTTTGTTTTCAGATGCCTATAACTTTAATAATCTTGCTAGTAAATTAAAAAATGCTATTGGTCTCAATTATTTTCCTAAGAAACTGGTTTTTATGCTAAATTGTATTAATTCATTTTATATTGCTTGTTCTGTTTGTCTGTTTTTCAAAACACGCAATGGAATTTCTCTGCAATACATTATTGTGAGAGGGAAACAAAGCAAGGAAGGGGCCAAGAGATCATTTTATTTTTTCTTAATACTCTTGCTTATGAAAAGAAGACTTTGCAATTTATTGTTGCTATTAAAATAAAATAAAAAAGTAAAAATAATTATCTACAACAAGATGGTATTCAAAGTTTCCGTCTGTGTGGATGCGTTTGCGCCATTTGATTTCACACGCAAAATCGTTTTGTGGAACAGTTCTATCGGACACTCAATTGCCTATAGCACTCGACACATTAGGTTCAATGACCTAGTCGTCAGTACTGGTTTCACCTTGTTTAAATATTTCATCCAACCTTTCACATTACTTTCTTCAATAATTGACAGTTGACCAATATTGTCCTCTCCCTTGCATATTTCCGAGCTTTTTGTGGGTGTGGTCAGAACTGCATCCTGCATTTGTCAAGTATTCCAGGACTATGCTTTGTTTCTGTTTCATGATCTAACATAACTACAAAAATAGAAATATATCCGTCACACAAAAAGAATTAAATGATCAAATTTGATATGTAAATGACCAATTTTGCGTAATACTTTCGGAGAAAATGATAACAACAACACGCCTTAATCCTTCTGACGGTACTCAGAACGTAACTTGGATTTGATTTGCATCATTCAATCAAATGACGCTTTCTCTACATAAAATCTTTGCTTCAGCCATTGCCATTCTTTTTTTCCTGCAGATTCGTTTTTTACTCAAGCTTTCAACATCATATAACATTAGATTTTCTAATTGATCTTGCGATTCTTTACTTGACCTCTTCCATATTTCATATCTACACGACAGGTGTACCATTTCATTAGTTAGCCATTCATTGCTCATGCGTTCAGTATTCCCAGATATCATTTCAAAGCAGAGACTTACAATCATGCTTCTATAATTCTCTTAAACTACTCTTACCTCTTGCAAACACACGTTCGGAATCTATTCACAGAAGGGAGATGGAGCCATGAAATTTGATGATGGAGTTAATTTTTTACAACATAAACACCACAAAACTTCACACTCTTCTCCCAAAGATGGATGATCTGACAGAGACATTCTTGTAAAAGTCCATTTTCAGAACATTGAGAAAATGTTTCACCTTACAACTCAGCTCTTAAAATTTCATTTACCCACATCTAGATGTTTCTAACGCTCCTCTTGCAACACCCAGTTTTTACTTCCGTGCGTTATCGTTGGTAGCATCACTATGTCAATGACTAGAAACTGGCAGTAACGATTACTTTCAGTACAATTTGTAACATAACTTGATTCTATTCTTTCATTTTTTTCAACATTTTTATTTCAATTTCTAAGTTTAAATCATTTAAACCTGTTAATCGTAAATGCTGCATACATGTATATCGCATACAACTCTTCCAGGAAACTTAATGAAATACCTTGGATTCAGTGTTTACCTTTTGAACTGCGAAATCCTACATCCTACTAAAAAAAAGTAGCAGAAAAACACTCTTGCACATAAAGAGTAATTGGTATTTGCGCAAATAATGATTTTGCTATCGAAACCTCCTTTTTTTTTCCTTAGTCTATTTTCATCCACAATTCCAGGTGATTTATCACACGTAGATATTTTCGACAAAGTGGCACCCATTCGACTTGGAGTAAATTTTTCATTTACTGTTGTATTTTTAAAATAAAAACCTGAAAAAATGCCAATGCATGTGGTGGCTTTAAAAGTTTCGATAATTCCAAGTCTTTCTGACAGTAAAAAAACTATTTTGCTACTTTCAAACAGGTTCATATTTTAGATACATTTTGCTGTTTTAAGATGTCTTTTCCTAATTATTTTCCCTAGGTTAATAATCAGGTTTTCTTTATAACTGGAATTTTTTGTACTGGACATCCGCATTTAACATGCATATCTGCATTCAGGAACTAAAATAACTGGATTTTTTTAAAAAATAATATGTTTAGTTAGATAATAAAAAAGACAAATGTGGATAATTGTAATGCATTAGTTTTAAGTTTTGCATGATGTATTTAGTTGGCATAGCCAAAATGATCATCTGCTCTATTAGTAGCAACTTTAGTATTGCGATAACCCAATGGCCAAGAGGGCTGAGGCATAAGCTTTCTTGTTCGTGAAGTCTTCGGGTCGTGGATTGGAATCCCCTAAATCTCTTTACATACATATGCTAAGGTATTACGTATTTAAAAGGGGTACAAATGACCTAGAGGTTTTTTTTCCCCCCCCCCCCCCAAAAAAAAAATCCTAAGGTAAAAATTTCTATCTTTCTAGAAACTGCAACAGTATCCACTGTATCTACTTATCTTACTGTAGTAACATAAATTTAAGGCATTATTGACAACAAATCACAGTAAACTAAAAATCCTAAATGATTTCACAGATGCCAAACTTCATAGGGGCCAATAGGATCGGAGTTGTAGGAGTTGTGGTTACGAGGTCTTTAGAACTATTAGCGTTTTCAAATGGCTACATATGGCATGTGATATGTCATTCGATCGAAAATGGTGAGAAACGAGAGAAGGGTCATCTTTTGTTTTCCCTGGTTATTCTTGACTTTATACGCGCACATTTGAGTGGACAAATTGTTGAAAGCGATATTGTCTCTTGTAGTTCTTTCCAACAGTGCTTATATTCCAGTAGGTTAAAACAGTCTATTATTTATCTAAAGTTTATATATGTAGTCAGTGATATAGTTACTGTAAGCTTTTACTCATACTTGTTTTGGTTTCTCTTTTGAGAGAAATACTCATAAACAAAAGGGAAATATGTTCAGAATTTATTTAAAAATGAACAAATGCATACATTCTAAACATTTTTTAGAGGTATTGTTTTTTGAATATTTTTGTTTGAAATTCGGTTTCCTAGTGAAAATACTACGTATGGTTTGTAAACTAGAATATTAGTCAAATAAATGGCTTCTAAAGGATTGAGAATGATCATAGTGAGAACATACCTGAAAAATTGCATATTCATAGATAACTGTTAGCTGGTATGAAAAATAGGATTGTTCCTAAATCATTATTCATCAGGTTAGAAATGGAATTCTGGTCATTTTAAACTGGCATAAGTATACTTAGCTTTGATAATCGAAATCGTTCCCCGATTTCCATCAACTGAATCGCTGTTCCAATTCGCCTTCTTAGATTTAAATAAAAATTAATGGCAATATTGATTTGCACTTTTTCACAATGTATGACGAGTAAATCAAACGACGATTCACCGATGACGTTTGTCGCTTCGACGAAATTATGTCATGAATAAAGCCGAAAAGGGGTTCACTAACTATTCTTCTCTTTGTAGAACCCTAATTTCGCTCGATTTATTGGAAAGATAGAAGTCTTTAGAAATCGGTTTTAATTCAACGTGTTGATGAACGATGGTCCAAGTGTTTGCGAAAGAAGCGCTTCTGCTACTGCATTGTGAAAATTGTAAAATAGTCGAGTTTGACCCCTTTCGAGAACTGTAATTATGCAGTGGCGCCTGCGCACTGGCCGACGACAATGGATCCATAATTATGTGGCCGGCTAATGAATGGACAAATCAAACAGGATAACAAGGGGCCTTTCTTATTCTGTCCGCCTTCTCTTCTTTTCTATTAGACCTCCCGATTGATTTCCAGGCTCATCTACACAGGGAGTTGAACTAGCTTATTTAAAACGTGGAAATGACCACGACATGCGAATTGATTTTTCGTCGTTTCAAATTTACATTTTCACACACCGAGCCTTTAAAGCTAAGTTCTTGTCTGGCGCATTTTTAATAAGCGTATTAAATATTCATTTATAAATCAGGTAGCCGTCTGCATTTTTCTCTTTTTTCCCGACCGTAACAACAATTATCATTATGAAAGCTCCTTTAATGTTATTATTAGAAGGCGCTTTGCACGACGATTCTAACAATTTACATTCCGCATATGGCTCCACACCTTATAAAATAAACCCGGGTGTCAGCACTAATAAATTGCGTAATAAGTTGAGTGAAATACAAATGGAACTCGTTTTGAATGTAATGCGCAAATAAAACCTTTTCTGGCATTTTATTTTGTCGGTTCCACTTTAAGAGACGGCATATTCGAGTAAACTGCCCTTGCATGTTTAATTATTTTGCAGCACAGTATGAAGTTTCTATCGGTTTTGAATCGGCTGTATTCACTAGGTATTAGCATCTTACGTAAATAATTAACTATGAAACTGTATGTATTACCCAGTATGCAACCAGTAATGTGACCTTGTCTATATTTCAGGTTCATTGCAAGAATCAATAAAAGGGGTAAAGACTGCATTCGTATATTGATAAGCTTTACTGTCTATTTTGGGATGTCTTTGGAACAAAACAAAGGGAGCTCCATTCTTGCTAGGGTTTTATATTTTTATAAATTAATAACATGAATACAAAGGGAAAATGCTAAGTTTTAGATTATGTATAGAAATTTGTCGGTTTTTTTTTTGTTTTTGTTTTTTTTTAACACGGACTACTCCGCAGTTGGATTGGGCGCAGTGGACTAGATGATATGGTTTTTGCACAGCTGGCGTTCTAGGTCACTTGATATGACCCAATGCGTCTTCTACCTTTGAGAATAAATAAAAGATCGGGTGTTTGTTCCACTTTTGTCCACCAATTTAGGCGAATTTAAAAAACGCATTTCATTACTTTACGAGGGGTGTTGATAAAGTCGGTACAAGTCCGTACAGAAGGGAGAGGGAGCCATGTTTTTGATGATGGAGTTAATTTTTTACAATATAAGCACCACTAAACTTCACACACTTCTCCCAAAGATGGATGATCTGACAGAGACATTCTTGTAAAAGTCCATTTTCTGAACATTGAGAAAATGTTTCACCTTAGAAATCACCTGTTGTCATCATGAAAACGCTTGCCACGCAGAGGTTTCTTCATTCGACGGAAGAGGAAAAAGTCACTATGCGCCGGGTCTGATGAGAAGAGCGGGGAGCGAGATCCTGGTAATACTTCAAGTAGCTTGCCAGTGATTGTTTGGCCCTTTTGGTCGTAGTCATTCCGAAGAACACCTTGGCAATCCCAATAGAAGCTGAGCATCACCTTCCACGATGGCGCCTGCTTCTTTGCCTTCTTTGGTGTTGGTGACTCGCTCTGCTTATACTGTTTGCTCTGCTCCTCCAAAGAAGTCGTCCACATTGGCTTTGCACAACTGCACCATTTCTTCTGCTGCTCCTTTCGGCATTCTTTTTGCATTGACATGAGCAGCCACGAAACCCAGCGCGCTGCAACTTATGTCATGCGCAACATGTTGTGCAGGATGTTGAATACAGACCCACGACTGATGTGAACCACCTGTGCTATCGCCTCAACAGTCATTTGGTAGAGGAAAGGTATCACCGAGCGCAATTGTAGTTTCTCCACGGCTGCGTCATTTTGGATGTGATGCTCCCGCGGAGTCATGTGGTCTCGCAGCGCGCGTCATTTGTCATGAACGTGTGCTTGCCCCGACACAACAACTGTCTCCCTCTCCTTCTTGGTTTTGATGATTGCATGAACTTTACGAACACCTCTCGAAGAAGCAGTTACCAAGGACACAATTTTATTACAAGGTGCTTGGCAGGAATTTTCAAATCACCTTGACATTTCATTTGTAAAACATATTCATGTATTACTTATCATTCTATGTTGTTAATTTTTAAAAATATAAAATTTTAAAATTGGATGATGCTTTCTGAATTTCACCGTACGTTGGAAATTAAATGAGTGAGCTGATGAATTTACCTGTATAGCTTTTGATGTAAATGAATTGCAATCAGGTTCTTGAGCAACAATTGCCTTTTCTAAAATTTCAATTTAAATCCATAACTCATCTTTGGGGTTCTATTGTACTATTGTTTACGATCAACCAGCAAAATTATTATTTTGAATATTTAAATTTCTTGAATTTTTTATATATAAATACAACCCTAAGATTTATTCTTCCAGTTTTAGAGGCCTTACCAAATATTTACAAATTGTACGAGGGTTGTTTACAAAGATTTAGACTTGATCTGGCATGCCAACCTTGGAAGTATTGAATAATGATGCGGGACGCGGTAGATGAATAAGAGTAGCGGTCAGCTGTTCACTTCCCGGACTGACGGCCGAAAACAAGTGCATCACTTTTGATGAATTGGAGTGGGAAAGCGGTCTCAATCGCCCACGTTGTACTAAATCAACCACTTCCCACACTGTTGGAGATCCTATGTTGGCACAGTGTTGGTTCACTGTATTGCCACATCCACTGTACTCACCAGAATTCGCACCCGTGACTACGCCCTCTTCAGTAAAATGAAAAAACTCTTAGGTGACGTAAGATTTCCGGACAATAACGTCCTGCAAGCAGCCGTTAGAGATTGAATGACACCCCAAGAGAATGGTACAGTGCGGCTATCCGAAAGCTGCGGGAGCGGTGGCAACGATGCATAGCTCTTCAGGGAGAATACGTGGAAAGTGCTGAACCATAACCTGAGAACTCGGACCATCCACGTCACGGTAAATGTCATTAATCTAAAACAGCGGTTCTCAACTTCTTCATAATCGCGTACCGCTAAACAAAATTTTTGACAACCGCGTACCACTCAAACAGAATTAAAACAAAATAACTAACAGAATATTGCCAGCGACCTTTTCCAAGTACTACCAGTTAACCGCTTGTACTTGCCATTTAACGGCTGCTGCATTGTTGAACCTTTCCTTCCCAACGAAGGTCCAAATGCTTTAAAAAAATGGTAGTCGGTTGGCGAGATATCTGTAGTATATAATAGTGAGAAAGCGTCACATTGTGCAAGTTGTATAATTTTTGGACTATTGTTCTTGACACTTGTGGTCTCGCGTTGTCATGAAGTAAAAAATCTTAATCACTGTGGCCGCTTAACTAGTAATTTTTGCTGCAATAATAGTTTCACCACATAAAATGAAAGAATAAACAATAATGTTTCACCGCGGTCGTCTCGGCGGATCGGAATTTTTGGAACCATCGCCGAACGATTTGTGCATGAACCGAATCATTTCCAAATACTTTGTTAATCTTTCTCGCTGCCTCCGCTGCATTGGTCTAGTTTGAGCTCGTAAAGAAAAAGTATCCGTATTTGGCTTATTTTCATTTTGTATCCGTACAATTACACTGCAAGCTAGCGCACCAAATAATTGCTTGCTTACGTGCGGGGATATTTAACCTTCACGATCCAAAACACTTGCAAATACGTATATACGGTGTTTATAAATATGGAAATTACTTCATCCTGCAATCCGATATTTCATGTGCAACAACCTAAGACTTGTTTCACGTGTTTAAGTTTTCATTACGACCAAATTTAGAATTTCATAAAACTTTGCAGATACTGCATAAAAAATGAGAAAAAAGGAGAAACCCATTATTGTAATTCACTCTTACTAATTATAATGAAATTATTTCTTGTCAGAAAGAATAAATTTTTATATAACAGAAAGAATAAATTTCCCATTTAAAATTGACTATCCCAAGTAATCGATCATGAGTATTCGCAGAAGATATTTTTAAAAATTATCTGTTATCGTCATATTTTGTAATACGTATTCGGTTTATTTTATTCATATTTCATTTCCAGAGAAAGGCTTGTCTCTGCCTAACATCTCCAAAGATTAATATTTTATTACATGCCTTGCTGATAATTCTTGTAGGAACAGCCAAAATACGAGGAATGATTGAATTGCATGGAAAACGTTTTGAATCGGAATGTATCTATTTTCAAATAAAATAAATGTGCTACTTCTTATTTTTATCTCTGACCTTAAGAATTCGCGTTTGAACATGAATAGAAAATAATCTTTCACGAAGAGATTACCAAACTACAGTGGTTTGCTATTTTTGCCGATCTCGCCTATACATCACTGGGACTCCGAAGCGAAAAAGCGATATCGATATTTGTGAAGATTCTTGTCTCCATAAAAGCTACACCAATCTATCACTTATCGCAATTTTTTCTCATAAAACCTTCTGCTTGTAAAGGGGTCCCAGGTATTTCTCTAGTGACATTTTTTGTCGGTTATGAACGATCTGTCAGCAAGCAGCGATCTCACGATAAAGGAATCGACTCTCCTTCTCTGGAATTTTCCCTCTCCCTATTTTCTAGTTCTTTCGCTTCTCTATCTCTTCTTATATGCTGTACTTTTTTGTGCTAAAAGTGGAGATGTAAAAGAGGAAAATTTAAAAATAAATGAAGTTATATTTTTTTCTTTGAGTTGAATATTTTATATCATTAATTATTATTTTAAAAAAATGCACCTCATTTTGAGATATGTTGAGGAACAAACAAGAAGTGTTCAACTGTCTATATAAAGTGTTTTCAAAATCAGATCTTTTGCATGAATTCGATGATTGTCACAGCTATATGAAGAAGACATCAACCTATAGTTCTAATGTTAGAGGGTAATTCATTCTATGCTTTAATAGTGTTTATGGAAAAAAGAATCTTAACATAATTGCCGTCATGTCAAGAGGTTACAGTTCATATTTCCGTAAAGAATTAATTTGGTTTAATACCTTTCTCCAAGAAGGTGTGTGAGTTTCTTTTATGCTCATTTTCGATTAAATTAAAATCAGCACTGGAGATTATATGTGGTTACAAAGGACTCCGTGATTTTAAGAGTAAATATCTCGGAAAAGGAGATCGATAGAAGAATTAAACAAGTGGTATGTTTATTTCGAAAGCCGTAAAATCTGATACAGAAGTTTCCAAATTAGTTACAAATGTTGCCAACACGTGGCGCTGGATTGCATTGATCTGGATTCCGTTGCAACTTTTCAGATGGATTTCCTCGGATTACACTGAATTATTGCAGAAACAGTCGCGACATTTTCACGAGTAACTGCAGATTGCCTGGGGCCAACATTTCCCTCTATGTACAGCGCCGCCTATTTTGAAACTTCTGTATAAGATTTTTACAGCTTTCGAAATAAACATACCACTTGTTTCATTCTTCTATCAATCACCGATTCCAAGATATTTATTCGTAAAATCGGGAGTCCGTTGGGGGGCACCCTGTAGATGTCAATTAGGAAAATAGAAGGTGGCTCCTACTAACTTACTAAATACTATTTTTCATCTGGTAATACTTCAGTATGGATTGTTATACTCGACCATAGGATCACCACGTATTCTAATTTTGGGGCAATTCAGTACTTTGGTTTTTATAGTACTTTTTCTCATACATGAGATGCTATGAGACGTCCCCATGTTAAGACTCCGCCGCTGGCCCAAGATCTGCAAGATCTACAAGCCAAAGTTCAGTCTGCATGAGATGAGCTGAGTCAAGACTACGTTAAGAACTTGTACGACTCCATGTCCAGAATGCATTAGAAAGAATGACGGCCCAGCATCCTAATGATTTTGGTATTTTGACCAATAAATTTTGTCATACCCACGCTCATTGTTTAATCATTTGTTGTTGGTGGTGATTAAGCTTCCTTTCAAAGATGATTTCAATCTGACGATTCCTTCTGGGTGCAAATTTTTTTTGACGATGAGTGTATGTTAATTGACTCATTTGTCCAATAAAATTTTCAATATGTGGATTAAAGGTGAAATTTGAATCTAATGTTGCTTTAGTATGTTTTGTGCTGAATAAGACAGGCTTATCTTTGTGCTGAAATTCTCAGCATTTTTAATTTCATACCATTCTGTTTATATAATTGGCCAGTAGAGATAAATTTCACTGTATTTCCATTACCGTTCCGTTACTTCTGTACGTTCGTAAGTTTTTGATAAAAAAATTATCACCATAAAGCACTAAGGTTATAATAGGCGGGAATTCAATGATGGAAAGTGCTGCTGCATATTTATCACTGTTGCTGCCTCATATAAAGTAGTACAAAAGCAATTTCCCTGAGGAGCGACCAATCAATCGTTGTCGCTAAAGTGTGTATAATTTAATCTATCGGTGAAGAAATTTTACAAGAATGCCAAGTAACAGGAATTAACATTAAAATGATAGTTAAAATCTGAAGCTATGCTTCAACATTAAGTAATTAAATTATGATGAATAACAAGGAATTAATATGTAAAGCTTTTTATTCCTGCAGTAATAGTTTAGACTTGGTAGCATTAAATCCCTTAGCCAGGTCAGTATTTACAATAAACAGGTTCATCTTGTGGCTTAGGACATTATTAATTCCATAAAAAGTTTGCTCATAAAAAGTTAGAAGCTCTATATATTAGGAGTTCCTGGGCTTCCACGAAGATTAGCCTATGGCAGAATCCTCCACAAGGATCTATCAAATTCTTAAACAGGATCTTTTTCGTAAATTTTGCAGATATAGTGGTCATCCCTTTAAAAGACAATGCTCAACAATAGCCTGAACTATAGAACGGTTCAGCTAAAAAATATTTCCTTATTTTTCTTGAAGTTTGAAAAACAATTTACAGTTCCTGGAAATTTAAAACGCTTAGGCTTAAATATATTACAAAAACATTTTCGGAGGAAAAAAAGAGCGACAATTATTTCGCTTTAATATTTTACGCGGAATAAATTTAATATATACAAGGATTCTGGAAATTACATCATAAAAGGTTCATACCCTTCCGGCTATTGCATTTTCAATGTAACAGAATTTACCATTTTACTGTTAATAAATAGTTCCCAGACACGAGTTTTAGCGGCTTTTTTTAATCCAAGGTTGTTTACATTGGATTTTATTCTGAGAAATCAAAGGACAGTAAGCTATTGAGTACAAATTAGCATCGATTTGTTACAAAAACCGTCAACAACAATAAACTTATAAATTGCGCAAGCGGCCAGTTTAATGGATTCCTGGAAATAAATCTCATTCAACGTGGACGACAAGCACACGCAAAAGCAACGCTAATAAGTAAGACAGTTCACCTGAGGATTCCATTGGTAAACAGATATTTTTTGTCCCTTCGTAACAATTCTTTATCTCTGCGTCCACTTTGTTCATTATTCAGGGTCAAAATAGTTAAAAGGAGCAAAAGTCGATCCTTCCTATGAGGCATTGTAAATGATACTCCAACTTCACTTTTGCAATGTGAATTGATAACAAGAATCGTATTTTAAATGTTACTTCAAAATTAGTCATTAATTTATATTTTCAATTGTCGTTGATCTTTTGCTGTATCAGTTGTTTTGGGTATGGGCTTTATTATCAGGTGTGAGATTTGACAATCCTTGATTTTCTCTATCTGTTTAAGGTGTTCTTGACAAGAGTCAGAGAGTTTAAAATGCGCGACCGGAATTTGGCGAACAACACTAGCACTTGCGGACATGTAATATCTTCGGATAAACAGCGCAAATGTTATCGTTTGCATTGTTCCTGTTGTGAAAATTATACTGCATGCAATGACGAATATGACTCTCCTCTAGTTTTGTCGCTCTTTGTGTTCTGCAAATCTGGAAGATCAAAACAATAAGAAAAGTTAAACGAGAATGTATTAATTTATGTTAAAACTGATTAAATATCGAGACTACTTAAAAACTTAGGCCACAAAAAAGACTTTATTTTCCGTGTTAATCAGTAATATTTTTATATTTTTATCAACTATTTTTTATAAAGAAACAGACACTTGCAACACTATATAAAACTGAATCTGTTAAATAGAAGACGTCCAAATGCGAATAGCGTAAAAGTTTGCACGATTGTGGTGTTAATAAGGTATAAAGCTACTTCGTTTTCATAAACTGGAGAAATTTATCTCGCTATGTAGGTGGATAGTCTAATAGGATAGTGAAAACTTCATTTTCTTATAATACGAGGGGACAGTCAAAAAAAGTTCCCGGAATTTCTAAACAGACAGCAAACGAGCAATAAGATAGCAATCCCAGTTGTGTGGAAGGGAGGGCAGCATAAAGCTTCACACGTTTCTGTGTGCCGTTTCGTTACTGTTACGTTTGAAGTAGACGTGAGTGTTGGTCCTTGTCGCAAACATGAGCTCGTACCCGCCTGAGCAGGCTGTTACGGGCCATTTCTACGTGCAAGTCTTGCGAACGTTGCACGCGATGCGTTTCGGAGGAAGCCGTGCGACAAGCGGCAGGGACAGTGGTTTCTGCATCATGGTAACGCAGCGAGCCACACATCGCTTATTGTGCAGCAATTCCTCGCTAACAAAAGCATTCCTGTCGTCCCTCAGCCACCGTACTCTTCAGACCTCGCTCCCAGTAACTTTTGGCTGTTCCCGACTCTGAAAACGGGCCTCAAGGGGACATCAAATCGAATGTGACGGTCAAGCTCTGGAAGATTCCACAAGAACACTTCCACGAATGATTCCAAAAATGGCAGATTAGATGGAGCATGTGTTTGTGCTCGCAAGGCTGCTACTCTGAAGGAGATTAGTAAGCATTGCCGAATTTTTGATTGCCCCTCGTACATGGAAGACAATGTATTTTTACAGTCAAGCAGTAGATATTTACCAGTACCTTTTTTCACGAGTTAATAGTTTCTGGAATAGACATGTTCTTAAATAGATTAATTATGTTATAATAAAAATATATTCACTTATTTAAAGTTTTGACCAAGTTGCTCAACTTCGAGGGTCGTTCACGGGAAACCGGAACATTTGAATGTAAAAAAAAACAAACAAACAATGTTACTAAGTATTTCTATTTCTTAATGGAATCCCGTGCTACATTTATGCATTTCTTCCAATGTTTTACATGTGCGTGAATATTTTCAGCATAAAACTTTTATCTTTGCGTTGCAACCAGTTTCGCACATCTTCCTTCAGTTCTTCATCACTGCCGAAATGCTGGCTTCTCAGTAACTCTTTTAAGGACCCGAAGAGATAAAAATCTCTTAGAGAGTATTGCGGATGTAGCAGTTTGCTTCCAACCCACTTCTTGCTGGGTGTACAGATAAGGTCAGCCGTTGTGCTATAGAAAAAGAAAACCCTTCGTGAAGAAACCACACCGCTTCTTCCTTAAAGCACTGTGCGTGGCCATCTAAACTTGCAGTATTAGTAAATTTTCAGGATCAAGTATTGAATGCTTCTTAGCCGCCACAACCGGGATTTTCCGCAATGGTCGTAGAACCTTCTTTGAACCACTTACACCATTCAAATGGCTTACTGCAGCTGAATGTTTCTTCCCCGAACCGAAAATTCCAGCAGCTTTTCATTCACTAAAACTCACAATACGCTGTCACACACTAACACTTTCGGTCACCATTTTTATTACGGGTCACTATTGTAGTCTGCGACGGGCGTGACACTTAGTGGTTCACATAACTGGCAACAACACATTAGGCAGGTATGGTTTGTTTATTCTGCCTCTGAAAAAATAAAGTCCCGGTTTGCCTTGAACAAATCACGTTTATAGCAAAAGTTTTAACATTTTATCTTAATTACAAAAGAAGCTCAGAAGTGTAAGTGAGATTGTGTAATGTATTCTTTCAGTATTGATATAAATTAATGTTATAAACCTAAAATACCATTTAAGAAAAAAAATTAAAACCCTCTGTTAATATTGCCTCACTAAATTAATGTTATTTCGACATTTAAGGGAACTCGCAAAGCTAATACGATCTTTTAAATGCTCTTTGACGACCTGTTAAAAATTTTGCGAGCTCCATTCAGAGGGGAGAAGAGCACGAGTCGATCGGCGACGTAGCCCTAAAGTGACGACGGTTCTTCGGCTTCTGGTTTACGTATGAAATCGATTTCACGTTTGGTCATATCCTTTATTGCATCCTTACACACGGGAAGGGGAAAGGGAGGAGCTGGAAAAGGGTTCCCTTAATTCCAAAGAGTAGGTGGTATAGCACCTGAAATGTCCGTGGTGGAGCGCCAAGCGTAAACGGCGCTTGATTTCGAAGGCGGCCGCCCAGATGCGACTCCGGAGCCGACAAATTGGCTTTTCGAATTTTTCTCTTGCTCGTTGAGAAGTCTTTCTATCTTTCGCTTAATCGAGGCTATCTTTCGAAAGCAGACAGCCAGAAACAGCCCAACTGTTTCGTAACTGCATTGCTTCCTTAAGAATTTTTTTACGTTCCTTGAGTTCCGTCATTTTTTCACGGGGAAAAGAGTAAAGTTTATTGCGAACGAGTTAAAATAAAATATCGTGCTTCCAACGTAGTACGATGGCTATAAACGCATCATAAAAGTTGTTTAACTTTATATTTTATAAGCATTTCAAAGAAATCTGTTTTATAATCAATTAATTATTTCTGGCTTCTTTGTTATGCATGTAATATCGCTTGGGAAATTTTTATCCTGCCAGATATAGGCACTCAAGCGTATTTATTAAATTTTTAGACCATTAACTTTGCATACCTTTAAAGCAGAATGTGCTTTATGTATTTGCCAAAGATCTAACCTAATATTTCTTTTTTTCACTTCTTGTTTACTGTATATTCTTCTTCGTTGCATTTGATGCACTTTTAAATATAGATTGACTAGATTCTGAAATTAATAATAATAGTAATAATAATAATAATGGCCCTTCTTTAAATTTAATTATACTTTACATTGCAAATTGAATTTCAAAATACTTAATGATCTTCGAATATTAGAATAAAGAACAGGTTTTCTGTTCTTATTAATTAATGGAGTAAAAATATAATTGCAAATACAGCTTGAACCTCATGAGACACACACCTATTTTACATAAAAAGGAGGTATTTCCATGCAATTTAAATGTTGTTGTTCATCCCAATATTACACAATAGAGGTCGCTTGCATGCTGTAAGAATGGCTAAAAGAAAGCAGCTTTCGGACTTCGAGAAGGGTACATTTGGTAAACGCCACCCAGAGACCGAGGGTGCTTCCCAGGGTGGTCACTCCAAACCGTTGATTGGCTGACAAGATCTTTCACAGAGTCCACTGGGAAAACTGTATGCACCAGGGCTGAACTGCATTCACTGGGATTTCATGGCAGAGCTGCGGTCCACACACCCTATATCAGCACCTGCCAGGCAAAGAGAGACATCAATAGACTCTGAAGCAATGGCTGATGGTTGATTAGAGTGACGAATTACGACACACAATCTAGCAATCGGATGGAAGGATGCGTGTATGGCGAATGCCCGGAGAACGTCATCTGGCAAGTTGTGTGAAGTTTGGCGGAGTGCCAGTGATGGCGTTGGGATGTTTTTTGTGGTTTGTTCTTGGTCCAGCCGTTTCTGTGGCTGTCATCTGAATGCGGAGCATTACAAAGACATCCTGGTCAACGCCGCACTCCCTACTCTCTGGCAGCACAATGACCCTTTCTCTTTCAACACAATAACACACCTTGCCAAAGAGCAAGACTTGTAGACAGATAGCTTGATGAAATGGGCGTGCAAGAACTTGACTGGCCTACACAAAGCCCCGATCTCAACCCCATCGAACATCTTTGGGAAGTGTTGGAGCGTCGATTGCGCGCAGGAGCGGAGCGCCCGAAATCTATGACTGAACTGTCGAAGGCACTTTTGGTCAAATGGCGGAAAATTCCTGCGAAAATATACGAAAAACTTGTGGACAATATGCCCTTCAGAACAGAAGCTGTGATTGCGGCAAAAGGCGGACCAACTAGATACTAACACATGCATTTTAAGTGTTTCCATTAAATTGATGCTGTCCAATGACTTTTGGCAAGGTAGTGTAGTTGGTCAAAATCAGGGGTTGGGTTGGGCTCGTCATAAGGATAAAAAAGTTCCCATAAACATTAGTCTAAAAAACGCATCCTTCAGGAATTACGACCTTTAAAAGATTAATACTGGAATTAGAAAAATAGGCGGCTATGAAAAAAAACTTTATTTTTATTACAGAAGTTGTTGACAATGTCCACCGTTAACCATGGATTATCGAAAACGCTCATAGGTTCCCTTCAACTAATGTATCGCGCCCCCAAGAGAAGGTGAACGAGATTAAGCTGCTTGTTAAACATATTAATTAAAAAACACACTAATCGTATTATCTACGTACGATCAAGATGTAGTAAATCTTAGGTCGTAATTCCTGAAGGAAGCGTTTTTGGTTTAACGTTTATGTGGAACTTTTCATCTTTATAGCGAGCCCAAACTAATAATTTATTAGTATATAGCGAATAGTTTATTTCAGGACTATTCTGTATATGTTATACCGTATAATCAAAAATTTGCGGACATGCTCCAGAAGTAGTAGATTTTGCCATATAGGCCTATGTCTCAGTGCAAGCTTAAGTAAGTATAAAAGAATGCAGAAAAATCCACAGAAGTCATTGCAAAGCTAAAACCGTAACATGGAAGGAGAGCAGAGCTAAATGACTTGGAACCTTATTTAGTAATTGGGGGTTACCCATAAGGAATCTTTTTTTAATCTCTGCAACATTATATGTGCCCCATTCCAACATAAGTTATGCCATTACGAAATGGAAAATGTAGGTATGATTAAACAGCTCAGATCTTACCTTTCTTGGAAGGACGAGACAAAAAAACCCTGGAATACACCAAAATTGGACACAGAATAGTAAGACCCTGAAAACAGCTGATGTTTCGGACAAAGACTATCCTTTGTCAAAGCTAAATAATAAACTCTATTGTACTTTTCTTGGAAACAAGATTTAATTTTATGACAGGCCGTTTCTTTCTACAGTTTGATACATTTTTCTATGATGAAAAACAATTATTTTTTAGCCCTTCTGTACATAATGAAAATCTGCAAGAATCTGCGTAGAAAGCAAGGAGTTATGAAGGCAATGTTAGACAAGACCTTCACGTCAGGACTGCTTTAAGGATTGCGACGGCATAATCACAGATTTTGCATGCAAAATAACTATAATAAGAGTTCATGTATGGTCTATGAGGATTTATTACATACCATATCTCAGATATTCAATTATTGATGAAAATAGGAAAGAAAATTCCACAGCCTAGATTTTTAGCCAACGTAAGCATAATGTATAAAGTATTAAGTAGAAAATAGTCTTAATTTGATGAAAATGTTAATATAATTGAATGGGTCACCGGAAAACGTTGTAACCAACAAATTGGGACAAATTGACTTTTCAATGGAAAAACGTTCTACTTGAGACCACGGAAAGTTCTTGATATAAAAGATTTTTCTGTTATTTTTTTGTCATGGCTATTTTTGAAGTAGAGTGTTATGTTTATAATAATACATAAATAGTTGAAATAGCTTTAAAAATGTTATTTTCCTAAAAATTCTATTTTGTTGCTTACAACGTTTTCCAGATAACCCATTCAATAATATACTTCAAAGTTATTACTTCACAAATCTTTATACAGTGGAAAATTTGATTGTTATCTTCAACAATAATATCTAAATTGGTTGGTTTGGTTTGTTTGGTATTAACGTCCTTTTCAACTGCTATGGTCATTTCAGGACGGCGTTATAGGGGTCGCAAATTTTGCCTCGCAAGGGTTCTTTAACGTGCAGCCGGCAAACGACTACACGGGACCAAAGGCTTTAATTCCCTTCCGAAGGAAGTGCGTAATCTCAGGATTTCCCTCTGAAAAATTCTCGTCGTCCTCGGCCGGGATCGAACCCGCGAACTCGGGCATCAGAGGCGATCACGCAGCCGCTAAGCCACCGAGGCCGATATATCTAAATTGGCAATTCGTTATTTAGCTCTTCATCTTCATAGTAACTAGAAATGTTCTAATGGCGGCAGCCAAACAATTGTCCTATTCCATCATTAAAATATATTTACCAGCAACATACTGTATTATTAAGTCCATATTGCGTTCAGTTATTTATAATTTGTTTATTAAAATTCGATTTTCTAAACTATTCGTAATTTTAATTTAACTATTTTTTTCTCTTTAATAAATATTACTATTAAATCAGTCAACGTGTACAGTTTCTTTGTATTTTTGAGAAAAGTATTTATGAGATTGAAAAGTAAGACTCTCAGAGGAACGTGCTGTTAGCATTTGGAATATTTAAATTGCATGGAGGTGGGAGTTTCAGTATGACGTCACAAGGAAATGCAATCTCGCGCGTGTTTCGTGAGATGAGGGAAGCGGCTGGGACTGTCATGTCTGGGCCATTTACGCCTACATACAACTCTTTCCTGGTTCTCTCTCTCTCTCTCTCTCTCTCTCTCTGGCTTTTTTCTCCTTCTCCTATGTCATTGATTGTGCAGGCAGCCTGCTCTTGAAGCTGTCGACAGCTCGACTCAAAGGCGGTTTGAATGCCTGAATGCCAGGACATGGCGCCCCGATCACTCATTAAGATCACGCATGAGATGGCCTATGGATGGCAACACATTGTTCCGGCGGATATAAGAATGAGGAAGAGCTAATGGGGAATGATAAGTGGATCCATGTTCTGATATGCAATGGAACGAGCTAACTATTCAAGCTTCCTTTCTTTTTGGTAGTATTTTCCGTTGCATAGTGTGAAAAGATTAGGTTTAGTAAACTTAAAATCACATTCTAAGCTTCAAGATTGGACACAGAATGGTAAGATTCTGAAAAAGGTGATGTTTGGGATAAAGATTATCTTTTGTCAAGGCAAAAATTAAAAGGATATCCTTTATCAAGCTTGACAAAGGATAGCCTCTATCCTATATTTATTTATTTATTTATTTATTTATTTATTTAAGTGTTAGAATTACAATGGCACCCAACCAAGACCTGTATGGTCTACCGACGAATTGGGACTTGGCGGGTGTTGTAAGTTCAAATATACAGAGTAAATACAAATATTTCGGTTAGTAGATAATAAGTTAATTAAACAATGCAATAATTGAGTAAGGAAATTAAAAATAAATGTATAAAAAAATTCTAAAAAAAAGGAGAGAGAAAAAATTCAAGGCATCGATTGGAAAAGTAAATTACAGATCTAATGATAACTAATTGAATTGAGACAATCTACCACAAAAAATTCTTAAAAATCATTCAAAAATCAGATAACCAATTAAGTGTAATAATTATTGTCTTGAACAATAAAAAGGTAAGTGAAATTACAAACTAATAAGTAAGAAAAACAAACAATTTTTACATAATTAAGCTAAACTATAAGTGAACGTTGGTATGCATAAACCTTTTTAGTAATTTCCCAAAATAATTGATATGAAGCCGTAGATCTAATTTCAATGGGCAAACATTTTTTAAACAAGTGTAGGATACGCAACGCTGAAGATAACCCCGTTTTGACAACGGCAAACGAATGTCGGAAGCGGTTCTGGTTAAATAACTATGGATATCTTGATTTAGGTTTATGATTAAATTAGAGTTTATGATATTATATATGAAAGAAGAGATTTGCAGCTTGAATATTTGATTGATTGTGAGGATGTGCAATTCACCAAATAGATGCGAGATAGAGGATGATTTCGGCCTATTGGATAAAATTCTCAAAAACCATTTTTGGAGTTTTAAGATACGTTTTAAATCAAAAGCTGTTGGAGAACCCCAAAAGATTATGCCATAACATAAGGATGAATGAATCCATGAATTATAGAGAAGTAAAAGTATGTTACGGGGTAAATAATGAAGTCTAGAGATTATACCTTGTCTTTTTATTAAGATTAGATATAAGTTGATCTATATGATGACTCCATGTAAGGTCATGTGAAAGAATTAGACCCAAATATCTGATAGAATTCACTGGTTTTATTAATTATTATCTTATTGAACAAACGGAGCTTCGGGAATGTCTCTCTTGTTTCGTTGATAAAAAAAACATCAAGTTTGTTTTATCGATATTTACAGTCAGGGAATTTATGGCGTTCCAATGTTTCAAAATCAGAAGAATCGAATTGTTAGATGATAAGAGCTCTGTTAAATTAATGTTAGAAAATAATAAAGTAACATCATCAGCGTAAAAAATGGGAAAAGTTGGCATTAACGCATATGGGAGATCATTAATGAATAAGTTAAATAATAATGGGGATAAAATCGACCCTTGAGGGACACCCCGATTTCTTGATATAGTTGATGAAGACTGGTTCGCATGAGATAAATAGTATTGCCTGTTAGTTAATAAGCTAGATAACCAAGATAAAGGTGGGCCACGAATGTTATAAAATAATGATAATTTATCAAGTAAGAGAGAAATAGGAAATTTATCAAATGCTTTAGAGTAATCAACAAAAATCGCCGCAACGAAATGGTTCTTGGCCATTGCGTTAGAAGCAAATTCAATTAATTCAAAACAAGCGGTTTCGACATTTCTCTTAGGAACGAATCCATGTTGATATGGGTTAATAAGATTATTAGAAAAGATAAATTGGGACAGACCAATATAAAATAATTTCTCAAATATCTTTGCAAAAACCGGGAGTGTGGCAATTAGACGGTAATTAGTATAGGTCTTAGGGTCTCCTTTTTTATGAATAGGATAAATTCTCGCCAATTTTAAATTAGAAGGATAAGTACCACAAGATATTGAATAATTAAATATATAAGAAAGCGGAAAAGCTAACGCTTGTTTAGAAAAATTAATAATGTCTGAAAGAATTCCTAGAGGATCAAATATGGGAGAAGACTTGGTTTGAGAAATAATTTTAGTAACTTCACTTGGGGTAGTAGGTGTAGCAAAAAAAAGAAGTAGAATTATTAGGAAAAGAGTAAGGGTAATTATTTTTGGCTATCGGTGAAGAAACAGATTCAGACGAAGAAGGAAGAAGAGCTGCAAGAAAATCAGTTAATGTCGAGGGATTGGGCGGGGTCGACTGTGAAAAATTACATTGGTTCTTCTGTACTTCTGTAGTAATCTTGTTCTAAAAATTTTGTATAAGATAATTGTATCCTAATTGTTCTTCCCTTAAAATTTATATCCTAGCTATATTGTTCAGTTTCTTGGCTTCAACTGATTACGTTAATGACCAGAGGGCAGATATATCTCTTTTACTCGGGAATAGCCCAACAGGCAAATCATGAGAATCGCTCTTCCTGCAATAGATCACGTGGTCATGACGTTGACTAATTTCATCAGCCAATCGAAAACTGTCTAATACTCATTGCACAGGCTTTTTATTCATCCTTAATATTTCCTGTTTAAAGTGCGCTTTATTCACCACGTGCTCAAGCAACTTGTCAAACAAGAAAGTATTACCATTCTCAAAAGTTTTAGTCTCGCAGTGCCATAAGATGTTTTCCCCTTCTCCATAGAAGGCGTCTTTTCGTGTTTTTCGCTAAGAGCAGCGGTACTCGAAATGACTTTCTTTTGAGTTGCATCACTGTAACTCATCAGTTGACTGTTAGGATTCAAAAAAACATTCCTTAACTCCTATGAACAACTTTTTTTCGCCCAGTTTGGTTTCTTGCTGCTAGAATTGTTGTTCAGGAAACACTTAATTCAGTTCTTCATGCACCCTCAATCATTCTCGTTCGAAATCATTCAAATTACACCAATCAATCATTCTTCTCTTATTACCGTACAGAATTAAATTTAGAACAAGCTTCTACTACTACTTATATCCAAGTTAAGCTAATCAAACTTATGTTAACACTAATGTATAAGTTGCGGTGGACCATAGCCATGGCCTCAACACTCTCCTAATTTGTCGCCCTGTGATTTTTGATAATGGGATATGGTGAAAGTATATAGAAGTAAAATTCTTGATATCAATGACTTCAAGGACAGAATACTACACATTGCGGAATGTGTATCCGGGCTTAAACTAGTTTAGCTGCTCGCTAGTTTTTGAGATAAACACGATGATAACCAAGGTTGAGATGATCTTGTGAATCGTCTTGCACATATGACGTACGAGGGAGAATCGAAAAGTATGCCCAACAATTTTTTGTGGCAACATTTTTAATAATAAGCAAAAATGAAACAATGCACAAAAGGTGGAAGTTTTTCCTATTTTTCGACATATGCACCAATCTCTCGACACATTTCTCCCATCGTTGCACTAGATTCAATACACCTCGTTCATAAAACTCCGTTTTCTGGTTGTATAGCCACCTCCGCACGGCTGATTTAATCTCTTCTTCCGAACCAAACCGTTGGTCTCCTAGGAATTTCTATATTGACCCGAAGAGGTGATAGTCAGAAAGTGTGAGGTCTAGACTGTTGGGTGGATGTTTGAACACCTTCCAGCCAGTGGAGAGTTTCACCCTTCGAAGAATCTACACCACCTGAAGATGTTGCTACTGTCCAAACATTCAGTACCATATACGTCCAACATTTCCCTGTGGATTTCCGCTCTCATTTTTACATTTGGTCCACAAAAAAGACTACACCTCGCTGTTCTTCACAAGTTGACGATTCAAATTATCAATTTGCCAATTTTGAGCATACGGACTAAAATAGTATTCCCAAAAAAATATTGTTATAGGTTACTTTTCGATCCTTCCTCGTATATTTTGTAAAGACATGTTTTCTACCATTAAAGTGTTAACTTAATCTTGACTAACTCTTTACGTGTATTTCATTTTCTACCCAAATGATCTTTACATTAACATGGACCGAATATTATTTCGAGGTGGGTGGTGTCTTGTAAATTTATTAATAAATGGAAATTGGAGTTAATCATCAAGCACAAGGTAATGGTATTATCAAAAAAAGTGGAAGGGAAAAATTCGCGACATGGATTCGAACCAGGAATCACGAGTATCATGCTCGGGCAATTGGGTTATCACGGGCATGGTAGAGAAAGGCTGTCTCCAGATGTCTTAAATATTACAAGGTAATCAAAATGAGAGCCCTGTGTTAGGGCGGGCACCCAGGTCATGATTATGCTATGAAAAATATTAAAATTTATGAATATTTTACGAGATTCGTCAAAATTTAAATTTAATTGTTTATAATTGATTTCATTATTTTAACATTACTTACCTGTACATCAAAAACAATCTGAAAAACTGAATTTCTTATTTATGAATTCTTGGTTTTAACTTAGCGACACTGACTTCATTTATCACTTCATTTATCATATTTAAATCTGGTTATCAAATTTAAGAGCGTTAAATCGAATTAAAATTAACATTAATTAATTCCATTAAAATTTAACATGCTTAAAATCATCACGTAACTATTAATTAACTGCTAATAACAGTTATTGCATCAACGAATTTAACAAACATGATCTAATTATCATATTAATTAATACAAGATATTAACTATATTAAATTTCTTAAATTTTTAATGGACACACATATAAACTCCAAAAATGATTATTAACCTCAACATGAATGTCGCTTTCATGGATTAATTCGACTTAGTTTCTATAATGATTTTCTTTAAATAGATAAAATTGTAAATGGTCTACATGGTTTTATATATCCATTTGGATTTTGGAATGGAACCAAAAACTTTAGCAGATTATCGGTAGTATTTGGAATACTGTCAAACGTGCCGCACCTATCAAGAAACTCCAGTGACTCGATGCAAGGTCGAATCTTAATAAAAATACGAAATAAAATTCTTGCCACTGACATGGTTGAGTTCTATGGAGAGAAATATTTGTTTTGTGTAGTAAATCGAAGTGAATACATTGAAATCATAAAACGACCCTATAATTTAAAGCGAAACGATAATTGCAAGCTTTACAAAATATGGCTTCCTGCCATAAATCCTTTTTTTTTGGAAAGAGTTCTTTCCTTTTGGCTTTGGTAGTCTTGTTCTGTCTTCCCAAGGGCCGTTTCACCACCTTTTTATTCGTTAATTGCTCCCTAGGCGTAGAAATAGTGTTTATGTTCAGCTTAATCTTCTACAAAGCGAATATCTCTCATTTATTTGGATTTCCAACTTCGGAAAGTATAAGAATCCGGATTTATCTCAATTTTTATATGACATCAACAGATCGGGGGTTGCTGGAAAAAATCGTGGACAATATAGTTCCCTGGACACTATATTTAGGCATTGTACAAAGGAATCTATGGTACTCCTTTCGTGTGCTAATCTGTATCTTTGTGATCATTATTAAATTTCCATCCATTGTAGTTAATAAAGGAACTGTAAATACAAAACACATGAAGCAGGTTCATTCTTCAAAAATTGCCATAGTTACCCATATATTCATTAATGTTATCGTTTAAAATTAGAGAGTCGGCCATTCATTTTTCACTATATTTGTAATCCTTACTGCTGCATTAACTTACAAATTTTACCAGAAGAGGCGTAATATTACAAGCAAATAAGTGCTTTTCTCAAATCTTATAAATATAGATCAGAGGTGGGTCGGTTCATAGGCGCTAAGGCACAAGCCTTGTCACTCTCGAGACCAGCAAGTCGCAGTTTCGAATCTCGCTAAAAGTGTGGATGTTTGTATTTGTTCTCGGAAGGCCAAGCAAATCGGCTGATCCCCTGCTAGATTAAATTTCAAATATATCCAATGGTTATTTAACATCCTCGACACGCAAAAAAGTAAAAGAGGAATAGAAAAGATAGACAGACAGGTTAGAGGTGGAGTGATAAATGGGGCGACTGCCTCGCATCGCTCTTATGTATCCTATCATACAAGAGGATTCTACGCAGTAGTATCCTAATTAGTGTTTGTGGTATTTTGATCGCGCGATCATTATCAGCTAGGCCTCACATATTCCTAACTTCGCCTCCGAAACAGGGTATTTACGATTGATTGCTTCGAGAATTTCCTGCAGCCGTTCTCTTAACAATGCGGTGATGAAATTTAGTTGCAGTCCTGGAATAAAAGTCAATTAAATAAGGGCATCCTGAAAATACAAGTCAATTAAATAATTTGTAATATTATAGTTATTTAAAGAAAAAAATCAATAAATTACAAATAAATTATTTGTAAGATGTTTGAAACAAAATCCGCCAAGAAACAAAAAGACCATTTGCAAAAACAAAACTCAAAGTTATAATTAATATTTGGTTTGCTTACTGTTAAACTTAATTATTTTGATTGAAGGACCAGTCATTGAATTACACACCTTTATAAATTTATCAGTTGGAATATTATTCCATGCACAAACAAGGGCATCCTTCAGTTGTTAAGTTGAGTTATATTGGGTACCGTTTGCGTGACAGATATTTTTACGGGACTGCATGATGAGCACTCTAAAATACATATTGAATGATGTTTTAACCAATGGAATGATGTTTTTGACTATTTTTATAGTGCAGGAATACGAAATTTGGGATCATTTAATTCATCCCATAGAAGCAAAAGATAATTGCCCCAGTGTATCTTGTTAATGTAGAGCATAAGATTTGGGCTTAACAAATGCTACCTCTGATTTTACAGCTGCTGTAAATGCACATCAAATCATAACTGATCCTCCCCCCAAGTCCCTTCGTGAAATTCATTTCTCCTCTTATATTATTGGATTTTATTTTCATCAACATGGTTCCATAAGTCAATGTTGCCTATGTGAGCTCTTGCAAACTGCATTCTGGCCTCCATATGCTTAGAAGTCAGCACTGGTTTTCGTATAAATGTAATTTCCATTTGAAAGTAGAACATTTCTGGTTGTTCTAGAAGTGACAGGTAAATCTAGGGCTGCAGTGATTACAGATGACGATGAATCATCTGTTGATGTTACAATGTTCTAACAATTTTGGTAGACTCCTGGACTATTTTTCACATTATACGTAGAAGGTTTCTTCAGAAAATTGTGAACAACAACTTTAGCTTTTCCAATTAGTAATAATCTTTACATTATTCAGCAAAAATCATATGGTTTTGTTGAGATGAAGTAGGCTATTACACTTTGCTTTTAGGGTGGGTCATTTCTTTGTTTTTTTTTTTTTTTTTGTTTTTTTTTGGTGTAAAAACAGGTATGGAATATAATGAGGTTGATTTGATTTTTATTAATGAATGCCATGGGTGTCTTGCTTTATTTTTTCTTTCGGGGTCATATCATTTAAATGACAGATGGCAGACTTTGTAAAATGTGTTCCCTTAATTGTTTTGGACAGTGATTAATAATTGTTTTCCTATTTATTAAAAGTTTTGACCCGCCCGGTATTTTTTAAATTTGGCATTTTTATTAATCAATGCCAACTAGAATCAATAAACAAAAATGAAAATTTTCTTCTTCGAGCTCTTAATAAGGTATTCACCGCTGGCTCATCGAATAGACATTTCTCTACATCGCTCTGAGTACTGTCAGTTCAATTATAAACGCTCTCATATATTTTTCGGTTAAACTTAAATTACTTTCAGGATTTTTGGTTATTTTATTTTGATTATTTTCGAAAACACATTAAATTCGTTAATAGTATGGGTTCACATGGGTAGGATAAATGTTTTTGACATTTCTCTGAAAATGTAGACTTTCTATTGATCGAATTATAATAGCTGATATGCCCAGCGTTGCTCGGGCTGTTTGTTTGATGAAATTTTGCAATATCTGAATTTAAATATAAATGAAAAACCCTTAATAAAGTATATATTTATTTCGGAAAATGAAAAGAATCCTTTAAAGTGCTCGCATTGGAATTTTGTGTCAATTGGGTTCGTCCAGGATAATTCGACATTGCATCCTTAACATTTTATAAATATCAAAGAAAGGCTAGGAGTATTGAATTATTTCTGTCTATATTAAAATATATTTCATAAATGGATTGAGAGAGATGATGAATTCTGTTTAAAGCATCATCAGCATCCTTCATCAACATGTAACCGTTTCAATAGAGTTGTATTCAGTCAGAGAGCGTGGAATCATGTCCTGAATGTGGTTGTTTATATTAACATCATTAGTTTTAGCAGCAAAGATTGCCCTTTCACACAATCAGTTGAGATTTTTATATTTATCTAATATGTTTAGATAAATATTATCTATAACTTCTCTAAGTAAGTTAATACATTATAAAAACCATATGAAAAATAAATTTTCAGCAGTTATTAGCTCAAGACGGAAAATACCTTCATCTTTTCAGCAAAAGCTTGAGCAGCTGTACGTCCTTGAAGATGTACTCTCTTATTTGTTTTGTTTTAAAATAATTTCTTACATGTCTCCAAAGAGTTTAATAAAAAAGAAATAATAATAATAATAATAATAATAATAATAATAATAATAATAATAATAATAATAATAAAAATAATAATAATAATATATTTATTTATTTATTACTTTTTATAACTATCCACCTTAAAACGTGAATCATTAAGGCAAGCATCTTAACTGACGAAAAAGACAGACCCTGGCACTGAAAAGTCACCTGAACCGTAACCACCGAGAGAGAAGGCCTCTGCGATGAAAAGTAATAGACTGTTACATCATCATAGTTAGGGCAAATTTATGGCTTATTATTGGTAGAAATCACGGTCTATAGATATTCATGGTTATCGAGCTTCGGCCATTTTCCATTGTTTCGAGAAGCTAAGGAAAACAGATCGCGCCAGGTGCCGCATAGATCGCAATAAGGCCGACCGCAACCTGCGATAGACATTTTCATTGAAACTGAATATGAAAATAAAGTTTCTCTCTGCCGATAGGGGGGCGCTGCAGGCGCAGTTGGGCCGATTGTACATGCAGCGTCACTTTCAATAGAGTTCCCGCCCTACCGGGAGCTAGAAACTTTAGCTTCATTTTAACAATGGAGCTCGATGACCATGAATATCTATAGACCGTGGTAGAAATACGAATAACAATGCCCTGTTTATGATGATGTAACAATGTATTACGTTTCATCGCAGAGACCTTCTCTCTCGGTGGTTACGCCTGAACTTGTTAGTCGAAGCAACAATGTAACCTTCATTGTTTCTAACAAACGAACAAATACTGATTGCTAAAATCCAAGATGGAAACAAAAAAGATTATATTGTTGCTTGGACTAAGATGGTCAGTGACGTTTCAGTGTCGGGGCCTGTTATCTTCGTTATCTACGGCATGTATTCATTTCATCAACCATTGTTGACGCAACATATAAACACGACCAGCCGATTGTTGAAGTAAACACCACGGGTTGATTGTTCACACATGCAAGCAAACAAACATAAGTCAAGTCTATTTCATATGTATAGATATAAAATTATTAATTTATACGTTTTTAAGACACTTATCTTCAATTTTAGATTTTTTCCATCATTGTGGTAGTATTACGCGGCTGTGTGTTAAATTGTAACTTTATAGCTTACTTCTAAGTTGCCTTTTAAAACCGGACAAACATACTTACATTGCCTTTTATATGTATAGATTTTTTAAATTTGTTTATACGATGGAAATAATTGACTTGAGCCTACTCTGATTTTCATTCATTCCACATTTTTTTCGTGAAACGAAATGCGCTTATGTGCTCTGGAAGACTGAATATCAAATCAGAATTAAACGATTTATGAGATTTCTCTGTCATCTTAGATCATATCATTTTTAAAAATATGAGAAAAATAGCATTAATTTAGTAAACAAAATAAGGTACCTAACCTAAAAGCACTACAGAAGCGATTGTATTCAGTAGTACTCCGGTTGTAATGAACCTGGTGACGAATTTATATGTTTAAAGAATGCCATTATAGCTGCTGTGCCATGGCAAGAATCACTTTTCAGACAGGAAAATAGATAAGGAAAGAGAAAGTTTAGGAAAAGTCTATAGAAAGGAGATCCACTATCCGTAAAGAGAATTTGCTCACGACCCTTCACAGAAGAGTCGAGTTCCCTTGTAATGTTTTGCACGCAATGACGCTCTTCTTTTGTGTTGCGCCTCCTAGCACATTCAAAAAGAGCAACACGACATGGAAATAGAAATTTGTGCGTCGAGACTTGAATCTACGTCCGACGTTAATTAACGGCGTCAACCTTAAAGCCCAATAATGTTCCTAGGCAACAACGATAAATTTCCGGACGTATCGCGCGCACATGTGTATGTGTGTAGAAACTCGGGGAAATCGCCCCCAAAATCCCTCTTGTTGTCGAGCGGTAAACAAATCACAACGGCACTTGGGCGACTGAAAGAAGTCGGAATGAAAAAAATAAAAAGAAGAAAGAACGAAAGAGGTGAGGAGTCGTAAAAGAGAGGTACAAAACAATTCTTGCCTCACCCTTCATCAAGACGAAAGTTGGCATCGACGACATATAAAAAAAAAGACAATATAGGTTAATGGTTTCGCCAGTGATGATGCAAGTGTGCCTCTTTTTAAACGAAAGGGATGGATGTGAAAGGACACGTTTTATCTTGAATCCACATAACAAAGACAAAAAAGCTCCGTTAATTGAGTAGTGAAATAGATAAAAATATTCCACGTGTGACCTTCACCATTTTACTTACTCATATAAAAGAAATTGTGTCAGCACACACGAGAAATAAATAAAAACAAAGCTATCTTTTAAGATCATCTTGCCAGTTTATTTACGTCCATGAACTTTATTTGGGCTTGTAAATTATTTTTGTTTTCTGACCTTAAGGATTAAATTGCGTTTTAGATTAAACAAGATGATGAAAAATTATACAAAGAATACTTAGAATATCTAAATGACAATGAGATAAAAAATATCTCTTCTTAAAACTTACATAAAATACACTATGTGATCTAAAGTTCAGGGACATCAGCATTTTTGCGTCGAAGGCTTCAGATAACAGAAAATAGTAAGCGGTGACACCCCCTTTGGCTCTATTCACAGCCTCCACCCTCCGAGGAAGACTTTCCATCATTTTTTCATCGTAAGAAGCTGGAATTTTCCTTCATTCCTGCCTCAGAGCACTGGTTAGTTTACCCACGAAGAACGGCGTGGTCTGGCTGGTAGTCAACGCTCCAATTCATCCTACACGTATTCAATGGGAATGAGTTCGGGTATCTGGGCAGGCCAATACATTTCTTGGAACCAGTGGAACCAGTCGTATTGTTTTGATATCTTTTGTTTTTTGTTGAGATATACCCAATCGTTCTTTACTTTCTGGACGACCCTCGTATGTTTTGAATAGGATTTTGGTAGAAATTTTGCAGTGCTAGGTTAAATTCAAATAGATCCAATAGTTATTTGGCATCTTCGACACCAATAAGGTAAAAGAGGATTAGAGGATTGACTATATTCAATACGTTTTATCATTTTAAAAACGCAAAAAATTATCCAAATCTGTACGAAAAAGAAAAAAAACATATTTACACCTCTTTCAGTATCAACAAACTTTTATTATTTACCACGTATTTTACATCACTTTCTCTTCCCTTTAAAGCCCGTGCAACACAGTTATTATAACTGGGGGATAACAACACATATTCAAATCAAGAAATGGCCTTCAGCTCATCTGGAACTTTTCGCTTATTGAATGAGTCGATTTGTGAGATAGTAGACGTTCATAACGTTCATCAAGCGTCCAGAAAATGACCTTGCGATGACTTATCCTTTACTAAATAACCCTTCAGGAGTGCTGCATCAAACAGTGGAGCTGACCACATCCAGTTTAGTAACTGCTATGATTGCTCTCAGCGCGAAACCGTAGGACGCACTTCTGTTCTGTAGGTCCCCATGCCTTTAGTGAAGATGATCGGGTGATTGGAAATTGATGGAAATGTGCACCTACACATGTTAATCAACAAAGCCGTTCTTTAGCTACAGGCAATCAACTGACTGTCATCTTTCATCAAGATGGAGCTCCTCATGGGTTCTTCAATGAATTTAGATCGTGATCCTCTGGACCTATCAATATGGAACAGTGTATTACAATTCCTTAAAAGAAGAATATGAAAATAAATAAGATACAACTGTCCGCCAACTTCAATGGATACCCCACCACATTAATAGACCGATTGCACTGGTCAACACTGAATTTTTTTTCCTGAAGTTTAATATGTATTATAGGGTATATTTAAGATACTGGTTACGAAGAAAATATTAATGGTAACACAATGAGCCAAAACCGCTTGTCCACAAAATATTTATTACGCCTGGATACGTATTTCGGACGCTACGCGTCCAGTTTTCAACAAGACTGAATGTTACAGACAATTGACAATCGAACAGTGAAGTGTACATTTGTTAGGATGGGACGAAAGCAGCGCTTTCACAAAGCTCATCCAACCAGAATAAACTCCAAATGAAATACACTGAGGTAGTCAAGAAGCCTAACCAACCCAAGCGGTCTTCCATATTATACAAAAAAGAAAATAAGATTGACGATTGTCAGAAACAAAATACAGTGAATGTTACAGTGTGCCTTAGGGCTATTTATATATAATAGGGACCAATCAGGTTCCTTTACAAGTGGATAAACATATAACGCAAAGCCAATCAGGTAAATTACAGCCAAGAATACAGAATAAATTTGAAACAAAATAAGCCAATCAATTGCGAGCAGGACACAAGTACACCAAAGAATAAATAAAAATAAAAAGAGGGTGAAGTAGCCAATAAACGAGCGCGGGGGGGGGGGGTGCAAAGGTTATCTCTACATAAGTCAGAGAGAAGGACCAATCCGGTAAAAGCCAAAAAGAAGGTCGAAACAAAGTGCCTCAAGCCAGGGTCCACTCAGAGAATCCAAAAGCTATTAGTGCACGTACCTAAGCAAGTTATCCCAGTCATTAAGCTTGAGTGGGTTAAAAATTATAAGTACCTCGGAGTTGTGATTGATTCCAAGCTCAAATGGAACGACCATGTCCAATATTCGCTTAACAAGGCTAAGAAAGCGAAGTTTAGTCTCATCGCGCTACTGGGGCGAAACAGCGCTCTCAAAGTGGACAGCAAACTCTTATTATACAAGGTAGTGATTCGTGCCATTATACTTCACGGTATGCCTGCTTGGGCTTCCATTTGCAAATCGAGATGGAAAGATCTTCAGACCTTCCAAAATGTTACCCTCCGGTCCATTGCTCAACTAGACAGAAGAGTTGGCAACAATCTCTCTATCTATGAAGATCTGGGGATGACCCACATTGGTTCCTATGTTCAAACACTTCTCAGGAACATGCTGCTCAAGATGGAACATCATGAACATATTCTGGTTGCTGGTATCCTGGACCACTCACTCACTATCAGGGGTTCCCTCAGGTTTCGAAGACTCCGTCATATCTTGGATGTCAATTTCGAGAACATTAACAAGGCCGAATTCCCCAACTACTGGATCTGCTAGATCCTTGTTTTTCGGACTCGCTATTCGTCAATCCACAATCCAATTCTCGTCACTACCATGAAGGGACTCTTTTCTGGATGACTTAAAGAGGTTCATCAGGCTTCTTTCCTACTTCAGTGTACCTCATTTGGTTTACTTTTTGGGCGAGCGTGTAAAGTGAGCTAAAGGCTCCTGGACCACTCGTACTACTTTTTCACTACACTGATCGATTGTCGATTGTCGACTGTAACATTCAGTCTTGTTGAAAAATGGACGCGTAGCGTCCGAAATACGTATCCAGGCGTAATAAATTTTTTTGTTGTGGAAAAGCGGTTTTGGCTCATTGTGTTACCATTGATGTTATTTATCCACAGTTAAGGTAATTTGGTTTTTATTTTATTTTATTTTATTTTATTTTATTTTATTTTATTTTGTTGTATAAGAAAATATTAGTTTAATTGTATCAGCTCTACTTTTTTATTTATACGAAATTACAATTTTCTCCAAAATACTAGATTTTCTCTAAGTTTTTTCTTTGTTATTAAATGCTATGAAATGTCCTTTTATATGATTTTCTTGAATGAACGGCTTCAGGTTGATCTCTTTGTAAACTCAAACATTAATCGGTCATCATAAGGAGTCCCACCTTCCGTGAGATATATCTTGGTAAACTCTTTCAACTTGCTCTTCACTGAAATCGCCAAGATTTTCTGGGAATCGATCTAAATGAGAGTCCAAATAATGAAGCTTGATATTCATGTTGACAAGATCTTTCAAATTAGGCAGCATACACTCAACTAACTCAGAATAGTTTTTCCGACTTATTATTTCCGAGAAAAATTTTAATCGCCAAAACAAACGATTTCCAGGCTTTAGACTCGAGTCCATTCATTGAGTTCACAAAGCTTGGGTCTTTTACATGTTGACTTATATGTGCTCCATCAAAACACCCGCTTTCAATTTTTCTGTGAGTAATCCTGAAAACTTGCATGCAAAAAATGCAAAATTTTCACCTTTTTTTGTCACGGGCCTTTACAAACTGTTTCATAATGCCGAGTTTAATATGTAGTGGTGGCATATAATGCGATCTCGATCTACCAAGAGCAAATTGATAACATTTTTTGTACCAATCCTCCGTTTCTCTCTTATCGGCCAGACGTTTGAGACCAATAATGTTTTTTGTCCCGGCTGACCCATAGACACATAAAACATGAGTGCTTGGTGTAGCCGCCCTGTTGTACAATCAAGTGAACTATCAGGATTATGTGAACAACGTCTCCGAGTCGTAGACATATCGAAAGTTAAAAGACAATAATTCCGATCGAGTTATACTTAAAAAAAAAAAATGCACGCGACGTCTAAGTGAAGATAGTTTAAAAATATTCAAAAACAAGAAAGTATTAAAAAAAAAAAAAAAACTAATGTCATATTCGATATCAGCGAATTCGAATAAGCACAAAATTGCAAAATTACGTATAAGAGGAAAAAGTGAAAAGTATTTTTTATTGACTAGTGTTAATCAAAAAATATCAAATGAAGAAGAAATTCGAAGATGCCACTGCGTTGAAAACAGATAAAGAAAAGAAATAAATTGAAATGGCGGAATGGAACATTCGCACAGGCTTACCACGAGTTGATGAAACTGAAACAAAAAAGAAACTTGAATTTTTCAAAAAGAGGAAGCTGTTCATAACGTATTTGTGTTTGGGGCGCTGAAATGAATGCTTTTGCAATTTCTTCATTTTTATAAAAAAGGTTAATTTCCACGAAAAGATTAATTTCCATAAAAAATGGTCAATGCATAGCTTAAGAACCCCTCTAAGTGTGTATTTCTTAAAAAAAAATTGACGGGGGT
>JAHWFO010117521.1:2594234-2627553 GCA_023313115.1 Rhysida immarginata
AACAAGTCATTAAAAAAAAAATTCGCCTTAATGAGAGGAGTACGTACATGTGGAGTTTATTGAGTTTGGTTTGCTGGTTTGAACGTTAAAAAATCATTAATATCTCGAAAAAGGCTTAACCAATTGACATAACAAATACGCTAAGGCACAATTTAAAGTACCCTCTAAGTACTTATAAATTTTATTTGGTTCGGCTATTTGCCGTTTCAGAGGAGTTAGCTGCCCAACAATCATTCTGGGGTGTTTAGTTTTTATCCAGATTATCTATATATTGTATAAACTTTCTAAATTTTTCTTTATTTACACTTTTTATGTAGTTTTTGTACTATCTAGAGTTCTGTACGGTTGCAGAGAGGTTCTCTAGTTACGTTATACTTGTGCCGATGATATTTTAATTATTTTTTTTATAAATAGTGAAAAATAGTAAAGAAAATTCCACGGCCTGGACCAAGGCCTCCTAGATAACAAGGCCTGGACACTAAGATTGGTTTATTAGAATTTTTGGGGTCGACTACTAAGGTCATTTTGTGCCCTATACACAAGTTATATCTGTACGCAGCCCAGGACAAACACAAACATCCATGCCCACGGCGGGATTCGAACCCTCAACCGGGTAGACTCGAGAACTAGAGAAAGCCTACGCCCTAGCCCTCTCGGCCACCTGGCTGGCCCGGACACTATGAACAAAGGAGAAAAGAGGGCAGCGAGGAAACAATACAAGGAGGAAGAAGAGCTCGTTAGCAAATTAAAGGGAAACGTCGATAGACATTTTTGAATTTTTCTATTGTTTTAAAAATATTGTAGGTTTTTAATAATATTTAAATTATTACATTTAATAAATAAATGTTTGATTTGTAGTTGTTTTTAATTCTAGTTCAAGCATTAACCAGTATAAATGTAATAGATAAAGGTTTCGCCAAAGAACGTAAAACAGGAAGAAAACCGTTCGGGGGAAAACATGTAACGCGTGTGACGTCATGTTCACGTCATAAATCAGTGGCGGACTCTAACGGCTAGTGCGTATCAATAAATTCCTCCATGCATTCTCAATGATAAATTTTGATAATTTTTTTAGAATTAAACAAATTTTTTAAAAATGTGATAAAATCGTATTTAAATTGTTTGATATTCAACCTCTTATTGTAAAAATTCTCGTTTAACCTGGGAAAAATAAAATATGTATTAAAAAATCATTTTATTGTGCTTTTTAATTTTTATTTTGTTCACTGGATAACTTCATCATAAAATATTTGAAATAAAATAATTAATACATATTTGCTTAGGATAAACTGTGCATATACTTTTACGTAATATTGTATTAATTTATTATAATAATAAATGATAATTTTTTAACAATTTATGATTGTTATTTTTTAAATTTCATAAAAACTTAATAGAAAAAGTTAATACACATAGATGAAATTAAATTATAAAAATATATAATTTTATATACATTTATTTATTATATTCAAAGAAATAATGAATTACCAAAAGGAAGTTTAAATTTGTAATATTTTTATTTGTTCTAATGCTGCCTAAGATGAACTTCCTTTTCACTTTTTAAAGATTATTATTGCTGGATAGTCCCTTCGCTCTGTGTTGTATTGATTGAGTTATTATTCACCCAAGTTGGGGTTTTAATTTAACTTCTTGAGATTGTTCTGCTTACCTACAAGTGTAATTATCCTGGGCAACGCTGGGTATTTTGCTAGTTATATATAAAATATATAAAATGGAGGAATATTCCGTATGCTTTTGGAAATTAATTACTTGAAGCTTGTAACTTCAGGTTAAAAGATTGATACCATGATGATTTTTAACCTGAAGTTATAAAAATTGCTATTTTTCCATCAGTAATTAATTTCCAAAAGCTAATTATTCATTAAAAAATGTTTTATTCAAATACGTGCACTTTCATCATCAATTATTTTCCTTTCTTTTCTCTATCTGATTAATATCGGAGGTCGGGCGTGTAAAAATCCTTCAAAGACCCATTTTCTAATAAATATTATTATTTATTTATTTATTATTATTATTATTATTATTATTATTATTGGCTTTTATTTCAACTGCTACATATTATCATACGTCACGCTCATATCAATTTATATTTCTTTTCATACTCTTTTCATACTCTTCTAATGGTTCATATGTCAATATTTCATATACTTACCATTCTTATAATGATGTACTTATAAGAATAGAACCCCTTTTTTTTAGTTATTGTTATCGGGAAAAAAAATTCTCAAGTTATTTTTTTCAATGTCCTGAAGATTATTTAAATCAAAATCACAGCATAAATCCAAAATATATTTTTTCTACCATATTTTTTCTACCATTTTTTTTTCTTTTTACAATAAAAATCTCAAATCGTGTAACGTTTTGAGAATGAATTTCTTCATATTTTTGTATTACCCGGACAAAAAAAAAAACTACTCCTAAGCAAAAAAATAAATAAAATAAATATCTTTATTCGAAAATTGAGAATCAAATGTATACCGTATTTTAAATTTACTTGTCATTTATATGCCTGAACTATATCTTTGGTTAAGAAAAAATATTTGTGTAAAAAAGCCAAATTGATGTAAATTTTCTCGCGAAAGATTTAATATAATTTTTTTTTTTTGTCGCCTGGAAAATATGCTACATTTTTACTACAGCTTAGATAAAAATAAATTCCAAAATTTACTTTTAATTCCAATAAATATTCTGAGAATAAATTTTTATTGTTACATTTTGCTTTCATTGCAATGTAATATTTTTTAATGACACCTATTACGCGTGCGATGGCGCCACAAGTCTGATCGTCTTGCAGGTTCCGACGCCACGGTCACTTCTTCCTGTTTTACGTTCTTTGGTTTCGCCTGTGAGAGCATCTTGATCTAGCGCTTAATGCTTGAAATATTTAAAAAAACTACAAAAGATATAGGCTAACTCCAAATTTGGCTTACTACTATTTATGTGTGAACATTTGTTTTATGTATAAATGTTAGTAGTATGCAAAAAGCAGATACATCAATCAATATACCTATACGAGTAGTTAGGCCTACTTTATCGGACCTAATGCTTCGATGTTTATTCAGTTTTAATTTAACTTCATTATGTTTTAGGTGAATCCGATTGTAATTTCTTTTATTTTGGATCTTCTAAAATGTTATTCGAATGTTTAGAATGAACAATTCATTTAATGCAAATGATTTTCGTCAAATTTGAGTGTCGCTATCGCTTGAACACGATCTAAACATGAAGAATCGCTTATAAACGTCGTCAGTGACTTAGATGAACAGAAACCTTTGTATGCCTACTTGAAGAATATATTAACAATCCACGATTCCTTTACACTATGTTGTGAAAGAATTATATTTTAAATGGTTCATGCTGAATGATAAGATGATCTCTATTCGCACGTAAGCTCAGCATAAAGTCGAGTAGCGCCTGCATCCACACAGTTACTCATCTAACTCTGCTTACTCTGTGCCTGCATCGTCTGCATCCTTTCCCTCCTTTGATCACATGACCATTCCGATCATGCTCGAACTGTCCGGGCCTTGTTATCTAGGAGGCCTTGCCTGGACTCGCCATTTAATAGTAAAGATAGTCCTGGCTTGTGAACAAGGAGTCGAGCTTTAAGCTATGCTCATAGGGCATGTTTGATAGCGGTAGCTTCCATGTCCGCGGTAGCTTAGTGTTTAGAGCGCCGGGGAGTATACTCGAGGTCACTGGTTCGAGTCCAGGCCATGGGAATTTTCTTTACTATTTTTCACTATTTATTGATTAATATCGGAGGTAATGGCGTGAAAAAATCCTCCTATGACCATTTTCCAATTATTATTTATTTTTTTTAGTAAAGCTTATTAAGTTTCGTCGTTCTTTATCAATTTCCTTTACATACTAATGCTAACTTAAAAGCAAATTAGGCTTTTTTTTTAGAAAATAATAATAACAAAAACAAGAACAAGCGTTATGCTTGAACAATGAGTTTGAACGAGGAGAAGATAAAACGATGAACTAAGTTTTTTCTTTGGTGAAATGTTTCGCAAGACACAGAAATATAATTATTTCAAGTAAAAAAAAAATAAATTATTAAAAGGTGCAAACAATGTAATAATAAAAAAAATGGCGTGTCAAATGAGTCTGAAGTACGTGCTTAAAACTTTTTTCGCCGCTTAAAAATTTTGAAAACATCTGCATACGGTGAATGAATTGCTTTTGTAGGTGTTAAATGTTGACAGGTAAATTTTTATCTGCAAAAAAATAGACAAAAGCAGTAACTCTTTTCCCATTAATATGTTTTAGTAATACTAATCGATTTTTATTTTTAAACATTATAAAATTCAGTAATGTTGTTTAGGCCTTGAATAATGCTCCATAAAAAAATCGCAGTTTTTTTTATTTGTTTAATTTCATATAGTAAGTCAATAATAAAATCGAGGCGATTATTTTTTATTGCGTTCGATCCAGCAGCAGCGAGGGAAATATTTTCAATTTGAAACAAGTAGAATTTTCTCATAAAAAATGGAACAAATTTTATTGGATTTTTCTCCCTTCTTCTTGAACTTGATCATTGGGTTGAAATTCTTTTTTAACTTCCCTTCCCGTCCCTCATCCTTTTTCACCATAGATTCTTTGGTTGGAGGTGGAGATAGAAAGAAGGAGGGGGTGAGGTTCTTCGAGAAGCTTCTGTCGCTCGAGTACTGAACGCCCAACCCCTATTGATTGGTCGACTCGCGCTCTGCTGCGGTGATGTTTCCTGCGGTGCATCTCGGGGAGGGGAAGAAAAAATCTTGTAACATTGCCGTCTGTCCCTTGTCGTCATTCACCACCCACACACCAGCTGAAAGAGTCCACTGGCGACAGAACAATGGCTTTTGGCAAACAGTGGTAATTTCGAAAGGAAGAAACTACAAGCTTTACTCGAGCGAGTTAACCGCAGCTTGAAAATTGAAGAAAAATAGGAGGGATGAGCCGCAGAATACTAGTCTTTTAATATTCATAGCTCTCAAATGGTTGGTTGATTTGTTGAATTTTTATAGTCACTCGGGCCAATGCTTATAGATGTTGTCTCATAGCCTGTCTAGTGTTTGAAGATTTCAGTTCTTGTCTCAGACCTAATCGTATGTATGATACTCACTGTGCCCATTTGTAAAGAAAACATGAAATAGTACAGGCACCCAATAACTTGACATAACAAACATGACATAACAACTCAATATTTTTTGGCAATTTGAAGATGTAAAATAGTTTGTCAGCATCTTGTATTATATAACCATTTGTACGAGTTTAATCTGTGATCTTAATTTGAATAGCATTCGAAATCGTCACAGGCCATTGCAAATTTCATAATACACAGTACTTGTATACATTGTAACAAACGTCAGGAGGTGATTCCTGGGTTAAAACTAGAAAGAATATCCCTACATCCTACTGAGTTACATCCTTATGTGCATACACTATGTGATCAAAATTTTAAGGACAGCAGCGTTTTTGCGTCGCAGGCTACAGATAACAGGAATTAGTAAGCAGTGGCACCCCCTTTTGCCAGCCTCTGCCCTCCGAGGAAGTCTTTCCACCAGTTTCATAGTAAGAAGCTGGAATTTCCCTCCATTCCTGCCTCATAGCACGGATGAAGGACGGAGTGATCTGAGTTGTAGTCGACGTTCCAGTTCATCCCACAGATGGTCAGTGGGGTTGAGATTGAGGTTCTGGGCAGGCCAATCCATTTCTTCAAGTCCGTTTTCTTGAAACCAGTCGTGTACAGACCTTGCTTTATGGCCAGAAGCATTGTCATGTTGATACAGAAAGTCTCCCATCCCAAATTGTTCCCACAACGTTGGCATTGGACAGTTGTCCAAAATGTCTCGATAAGCAACAGCATTCATCGTTCCTTTAACAGAAACAAGCTGGCCCAGTCCGAATCATAAAAAAGAGCCCCATACCATAATGCACCCTCTCTAAGCTTGTAAGAAACGTTCTCCAGGCCAAACTCAACTTCGTCCATCTGACTGCCAGACAGTGTGGCGTGATTCATCAGCCCATAGAATATTTTCACTGTTCCATGCTCCAGTTTCTGCGAGTCGCTTGGAATTGTTGTCAGTGATAACGAGCTTGTGAGCAGCACCACGACCCGGAAACCCAGAGAAAGGAGTTACCGACGAATGGTGATTGTGCTAGCATCACAGAAAACAGAATTTCTGAACTCTGTAGCAGTCATTTTAGCAGAAGACCTTCGATTGCTCCAGCTCACACAAGCAAGCGCTCGATAATTTCTTGCGCCTGCCAGTTCATGGTTGCACTGTTGTTGCTCCCTGGGTCTTCCACTTTGCCTATAGTTGTGCGGGGTATTTATAGAATGGTGGAAATCTCACGGACTGACGTGTTGCACAAGTGGCATCCTGTGATGGTTCCACGTTGGAAGTCAGTGAGCTCTTTTGAACGACAACTTCCACGAAAACTGCCCAGTTTTCTGACCTTGTTCCACTGGATTTTTATCTGTGGGGATACATGAAAAGAGTGGTATACGTTACTCTGGTTAACCACTTCAACGATCTGGAAGAGCGTATCAATAACTCCCGTGTTGCTGTCGACATGATGTAGGTATTTTCGAGCGGCTTCGCCAGTCCATGTTGAGGCGTTGCTGCTCGTGGCGGATACTTTGAGCACTCCTGTGATGTAGCCTATATACATCCTGCAATGCCGTCGCATGTAAATCAGTAACAAGGCTTTGTAGAACATATGTTCGTAGGGACATTCTTTCTTGTTTTGATCCCAGGCATCACCCCCTGATATTTGTTACAAATGTATAGATACACCCTGTATTTAATGCATTTTGACTTGTTGAATACCCTAATGTAAAATTATAAATATTTTTGCTGTATTTAGAAATTTAGAAATTAGCCTTAATGGTCATAAATTCGAGGTACCATGTTCAATAACGATTTTAAAAGATTAACACCTATATATTAGCAATCTGACTAATAACAAGAAAATTAAATATATCTTTTTTTAAAAAAAACAAACTTTACCGTCATCTATTGGTAAAGTCTTGAACGATATTCTTCATATAAAATTAAATTAATTAATTGCTACTAATTGATCAGTTATTTAGTGGATTTTTTAATTGATTCATGTATTTTCATCAGGAGTAAGTAAGTGTGCAAGATTTCAAATCAATCGGTTAATAGGAAGTAACTTTAATATCGATTACAAAATTCCACCCAAACAAATAGACAGACAAAGCAAGTGAAATAAAGTGTGTTAAAAAGCGGAGCAACAACGGAGTCTCCTCTTCCCAACATTACATTTACATATCTCTATGTTTTAAATATAATTTTTTAAGTGGCGTATGAGTGTATTTTATATATTGTATTGCAGCCAGCCTTGCCGTCTATCGCGAACTCCTCGATCCTCTCATCACAAGTACTGTAACTCGATGAAGGGCGTACACGATTGGTTGTTGGTTTGGTTTGTTTGGTTTTAACGTCCTTTTCAACTGCCATGGTTATTTCAGGCCGGCTTTATAGGGGCCGCAAATTTTGCCTCGCAAGGGTTCTTTAACGTGCAGCCGGCAAACGGTTACACAGGATCAACGGCTTTACTTCCCTTCCGAAGGAAGTGCGTGATCTCAGGATTTTCCCCCTGAAAAAATCCTCGTCGTCCTCGGCCGGGGTCGAACCCGCGTCCTCGGGCATCAGAGGCGATCACGCAACCCCTGAGCCACCGAGGCCGATCCGTACACGATTGTGCATAAGTCATTCGGTGTTTAAGATTGCGGCTTTCTATAGGGTTTTGTACGCCTGTGATTTACATTCAATGTTGCTAGCGTTTGTGTACTTAGGATGGAATAACCTCAGTTTCAGAAAGAAAGACAGGAACATTGTGTGCTGCTGTTGGGTCATCTGCATATTTAGTAATTTTCTCTGCTTTATTATTATAACAACAATAAAATTATTATTACTTTTGTTATTATCTGCTGTTTTGGAACAAAGCAAACTCAGATAGTCCGGAAAGTCCGGAAACCAACCCTCAGAGACAGTGAATAGTTAATTATTAGACAGTAATTAAGTTCGAAAATCAGTGAAAATTATATTTGCAATTTCTAGATTGACAAACAAAGGATAATGTGGATAAGATTAAAGGCAAGTAATCCAGTTGTATAGTGAAGCTGACTGCTTCAGAAAGAGTTTGGTAAATAGATCAAATAGTTTGAACGATGTCACGGTACGGTGATCGGAAACGGTTTTTAGCCGCTGTAGGATAAAAGAAGCAAGATGTTTGGGAAATCCGAAAGTAAGAATTCTTTTTTGCAAATCAATGGACATGAGTGTAAGCAAAGCGGGAGTATTACGTTATGCAATTTCAAGTCCGTTCATATTAAAGTTGAGAAAAGATATGATCGTGGTACGAATAACGCGACGGAGTTACTTCAGGGTTAGAAAATTTCTTAATCATTTCATGAGATACCTGTAGAGATGCAAATTGATTAAATAATTTGTTCTCTTTGCTGATTAAACTGCCATCAAGAGCAGAAGATACAATCAAAGTTTGTTTTTTTTAGAGTTTGGTGATTTAGGCTGGTGTCAGAATTAGACTGTAATAAGTTCTTTATTTTCTGCTTGTTAAATAGGATTTTTCTATTAGAATTCCAAGTAATCAGATAACCAAGCATTAAGGAATTACATAACCAAGTATTGAAAGCTAAACTAGTCGCCGTCACATAAACATTTGAAATTCAATATTTCCAAATTTTGTGAAAACATTAGAACAGGTACCACTGAATCGCACCTTCAGATTTCCACACCTTTGGCCCACTGAAAATGTACTGAGTGAATATGGAGGGTGGTTTAAATAGTCAAACAGTAGGTTCTCGATGATAGAAAATCTGACACTAGCAATTTGTGGTCTCGCATTGTCATGGAGGCAAAGCACGGCTTCACTCAACAAACATCTGCGACACTTTGCTGATCCAGCTTGGAGCACTCCTGTAAGGGTGCCGCCATCTTGTGGTACTATTTCCCACTATTCTATGTGCGAGGTGAGTTTATTAGTCCCAGCTATGAATAGCTTAAGCATGCCTCCACAAAGTGACAAACATGTAACTATTACGGTCGTATTTTAGATTTTTTTATTCGAGTATCGTAGATTTTTTATCGTAGTACTTTTCCGGGTATTTATTGTATGAGCCTTGTATTACCTACCAAACTTAGCATTGAAAAATTCTTGATAGTATCATAATAGTACCATTAGAGCACGTGCCATTGCACCGATTTCGCCCTTATTGAAAATATATACCCCTAGGTATCACGTAAAGCACTTTTCGTACTTAATAAATAAGTTCGTCTAACATTTATATTTTATTGTTATTCTAGAATTGCAATTTTAGTTGTACGGTGTTATTCAAAAGTGTCCTTGTTCACTATTCTTGTCTTTTAGTGTACGTATTTATTATGAGCTTTAGCATAAAGTTACTTATAAGAATGCACGCATGGTCTGTACGTTTTTCCAGCCGGCAGGCTGCCGTGTGCACGACAATTGAAAAACGGATTAACTATTTAAAATTCTCTTTTCAGAAATATGACCATCAAGGTCTTAGCTCGGCTGTATCAACTATTGAAGCTTTGTCGTGGACCCCTTCAAATCGAATTCATGGTGCTATTAAAATGACCGTAATGAATACCGTCAAGAATGAATACACTCTTACTTTCAGTTTATCTTTTAAGCATTGTTGACATGGACACGCGCCTATGACGATAGCCTTTGTAGCAACTAAAGTTCCTTCTTGGGATGTTTGCAAGAATTTATTCTAGCTTATGACGTATATGGTGTTGGTTTAGGGTTACTTCGGATTTTCGAGAAGAAGAAATTGTCGTCCATATAACTTCTGTTGGAATACCCAAAACTGTGGTTATAGAAAGACGCAGTAGGGATCAAATTCTAAAGCCTTGTATTACACCTCATATTCATAATGTATCAAAGTTTACAGTTTGCTAAAACATTTTGCTAAGGAAATTTTTTTCCCAAAAATACTTTGGAAGAGGAAGCTGGAGAGAAGTCAGGGGGTAATTTTACTCTGCCGGAGAGGAATGGAAACAAATGATAGACCAAATTAAAAAAAAAAAAAGATTTACAGGAGTTCAGGAAAACATTTAGGTCGAGTAGGAAAGAGTTGCGTTAAATGGCGTAACACAGCGAGGGGCATTAAACTTGGGTTTCGTAAATTGCTTTAATTTCGGTCTTCGAATGGGCCACGAGTCCTTGGCCCCGTAGTTCTTGCATTTTCAATGGTCAAGCTGGCGGATGCCGGATGTTGGGCGAAAACCACAGCGAAAATTAATGAAAGCGTAGTTAATGGGTGGAACCCTCCATTTAGAAGTAGGCGCGTGATCAGTCGCCTTCGAGAGGGTCGTGAAAAATTAACCAGCGGCGCTCCCTTTAATGACCTCAACTTTCATTTTAGGACCTACGAAATGGCTTGTTCTCATATGTCAATCTCGCCGTAGGAAAAACGTTACACCGTCCAAAGGCCAAAGGAAATCTGCGGGTTTCTAAGCTTAAAGAGGAGTTTAGGTCCTTTATCTTGTGTTAGCTCTGTTTTTATTGTTTTGAATTGATTAGAAAAAATCGTGCATCTGTGTATTATTGGTAGTGAGTAGCTTCAGGGGTGGTAGTACAGTGTTTGTAAAAGAAAAAGTTTATTTTGAACTCTTAAATTAGTAATAATGATTATAACAAAAAATTATGAGTCTCCTGTTAGTACGAGTATAATGATCTAGCTGTTACTTATTTTTTTAACTATTAACGTCTTTGTTTATTATTAAAAATTTTCAGAATGCCAATTTTTTTTTAGACAAAATTACAGGATTAAGACTGCTTCACATAATCCTTCAGGATTTTTGCTTCAAGTGTAACTGCCATTCTTCTTTAACGTTGCAGCAGCTTAAATGAAATTTCTCCCTAAATCCACTTTTCCGTGAAAACGATACATTTATAAATTTAAATTTATTAACGAGAAATTTTCCACGTGTAAATAAAGATGGTGATGTCTGATAAAAGTGGCCGAGCTTTTAATATCGATAAACGTTTAAAGGTGATATTTTCCAATCAAGGATGTCATGAAAGCCTAAGCGCCCTGGATTAATAGTTTCACAGGTAGTTATTAATTATTTTGACTTGAAAAGATTCCATTTTTTTTAATTTTTCATTTTTTTTTCTTCCAGTTTGATCAAATGCGCATGAGTATTGGAAGTAAATGTTTCGTTTTACGAATCAAGGCCGAAAACTCTGCGCTGTAACTTGTCACCAAATCCGCAAAAAAGGAATTACAAGTTATGATAAATATGCATTAGAGGAAAAGCTATAAGTTGCACACCAATGGTGTAGCCTACACTTTGTGTGGGAATGCATTTAATCTAAATAAATTATTCAGTTTCAGTTAAATTCGAACGTCGGTTTCATTTTCATCTCTCACGCTACATACCATGCTTAAATGCAATTTCCTAGCATTACATTGTCAAAATGAAATTTCTACATAGGAACATGTTTATGGAGAGAAAAACCCAGAATCCATTATTTAACGAGTGAACATAGAGAAGCCTTGCATGCAAACGAGCCGTGCTTGTGATCTATACTTTAGATTCGCCAATGCGTCAGTCGAGAACACCGTCATTCCCTTTTTTTTTACAAAATATACTTTCATATATATCGGAATAATAAAACAACAAGCTGTTTCATTAGTATGATTATATCTGAATTTGCCCTGACATTATCCGCTTAGACGCGTATATACGTTTTATTGTTAAAGCATTGATTTCCATTAATCTATCTTTACACTTACCAGGAGAGTTTTCACACAGTAACAGTCAATTGATTTGAGGCTTAAAGGTTTTAATTTATTTAAATATATAGCACGCTCTTTTCATTGGAGGTATCTCTTTCGTAATATTAAAAGCATCAGCGCATCCAGAACTTTACATCTTAGACCTTAATTGGCATGGAGCCAATAAACATTTTCCTATCCTCGATTTTGAAAGAAAACCCATCTTCATAACACTAGTTATTTCGCCACGTAGATGCCATTATCACAAAACAAGTAAATTAATATAAACTTAGCAGATCACTTATGATATTTAGACATCTAAAACTCGTCAACCATCTGCCTTTCTACAGACAGTGCATCTAGTTTAAATTGGCATAGTATATTTAAAAATATTATACACTCTTCGTAATATCAAGAAATCTATCCAGTGAAAAGCAGTATGACCACTTAATAGAAAAATTGGATGCTCCCGCATATGATAGATGAATTATAAAAGAGCAAGGCCATTCTTAACGGAAGTGAAAATGCGAAAAGAACAGTTCCTGGTAGAGATTGTTGACTAGGTTAGAAAAGTGGAGAAATTGCAAGAATACGAGAGTGATTCAAAAATATATGTTATACCTAAATATTGCAGCATAATACAATAAAACGCACACACCTTGCACTATTTTTTCTAAACAGACACCAGTTTCATCGATATATGCCAGTTATGGTCGTCTCATTTCGAAATAGAAGAAAATATGTCCAGTACTATTTTTATTTAGGTAATACGCTGATAACTAAATATAATCTGAAATCTCTTCAAGAATAAAACGTTGTTTTCAAATAAACAACAACTACTCACTTACTACGCACGTTTGATTTAGGAATGAAAAAGGTAAGGCTATCTAATATACGATGATTTCAGAATGATTGACTGCCTATCAATTTACCCATAAAAATACATACAATTACAAAACAATGAACTCTGCTGCTTGCGTTAAAGAGCCTGTGATCATTAATAATAAAATCTTGCAGCATTCCAAGAAGGAGTTTTAGCTGTGACGTAGCAGTAATATTAAATTCGAGAATTTAAAGTCTAGCTAAAATTACTAATAACCAACAGAAATTCATTTAATTCTTTCCAAATTTACGTCTATGTTATTGCTCAACCCCGTACAATTTTTGAGTGATTGAGTTTTGAGTTTCGATTTCACGTGCGCGTGCTCATTTCAGTAAAGCTTAACGGAGGAACAGAAAGTAACAGTGTATTCATCCTTGACGAATCGATTATTATGACATAACATTATCTTACTATCGAAGCCAACCATCACCACCTAGACAGAAGGCATGCGCACAGAAACGTCATACATTGGTACATCAACCAAAGCGGCTATTGTTAATCGTATTTCTACCCATAAAAAAATCTTGTAAACATTCCAAGGAGGAGCTTTAGCAGTGAAGCAGAAATACATTTATACATTTATTAAAAAGAAATTAACTCCCTCCCCCCCGAGTAGGAAAGGCAATTGGCAGATCCTGCGGTCATGTATTTTTACCCCTTTATCTGCACTTTTTACCTCTCCGCAAGTTTTTTAATAAAAAAAAAATGATTTTCTCGAACGTAATATGTATAAAATGTAAAAAACCTCGTATCTTCTTTCCTTTTTCATCATTTCCGAACGTATGATAATAAGCACTTTAGCTCCATTTCTCTTCGACTTTCTTGTAATTTTTTTACACAAGTAATTTTTTAACTGTTTTTAAAAGTTAAGACTTAGTGTAGGAAGTTTATTAATTGATCTTATACTGACCAATCGTGCATTCTTATAAGTAGCTTTCAAGCTCCTAATAAAGTCTTGTAAACATTCCAAGGAGGAGCTTTAGCAGTGAAGCAGAAAAGCATTTATACATTTATTAAAAAGAAATTAATCCCCCTGCCCCGAGTAGGGTAAGGTAAGTAGCAGATACTGCAGTCATCTATTTTTACCCTATTATCTGGAATTTTTACCTCTCCCCAAGTTTTTTAATCAAAAAATTAATTTTCTCGAACGTAATATGTAAAAAATGTAAAAAAGCTCGTATTTTCTTTCCTTTCTCATCATTTCCGAACGTATGATATATCGTATGTTGTCATATTTCTAAAGACCAAGTGACTGCTACCCCACAAATACGACCCCAATGGAATAACTCGGCCTAAACTTCATAGTAATGTAGATCATGCCTAGAAGAATCTGGATACTGCATTTCACGCCTTTACGTACCTAAATAACAGACACGAAAAAGGATCAGGAATCATTTTCCAGAAGCATAAATCAAAGATACGTAACTAAAATGAAAATACGTAACTGAAAGACGATCGAAACGAAATTGAAATTGAAACCATGATCGAAAATTTGTTTATAAATTTTAATAAAATACTTCAAATACAAAGTTAACGAAAAGATAAATTTAGCACTCCGTGATCGGCGTGTGAAAGAATTATTAATCAGCTACTCTCTTGTTTAGCCATGTGTTTTGCATCATCTTCACTCACTTTCGGCCATGACAGTTCTGGGCATGGAGCTTCCCAATTTGCTTCAAGTAACAACAATTGCTTCGGAGTCTATCTTTAATATACGTCATTGGGACGGACTGATATTATAAAACCAATAAATACCTCATACTTCCGCTACTTAATAATATTGATTATGAGCACTTAAGCAATCGTGCGTCGACAAAGCGATTTCACGTGCGCGCGCCGATGTCAGTAATGCTAAAAAGATGAGCAGAAAGTAACATTGTATTCCTTCTTGACAAATCGATTGTTATATGACATGCCATTATCTTGGTATTCTTTACACTCACTGTTTTAGCACGTGAATTCGACTTGAAGGGGTCCACGAAAAATTCTGAAAAGTTGATACGGCCGAGCTAAGAATTTATGGTCAGATTTCTGAAAAGAAAATTTTAAAAATTAATCAGTTTTCAAGTTACCGTACAAACGGCGGACGACCGGCCGGATAAACGTACAGACCAAGGGTGCATTCTAGGAAGTAATTTTTTGCTAAAGCTCCTAATAATAAGTGCAGGCCATATCTTCGATTAAAAACTGTCCTCTAACCCGGATTTACCCTATTTTCGTAATGATTATCTCAGTTCCCAAGAAATGTAATTTTGATGTAGCTCTGCCCGTTTTGTTTTTGTCTTTTTAAATCAGATATCTAATTACTTTAAATGGACTAAATAAGCGTAATTAAATTTAGCTCATCCGGTGAAATTTGAGAAATTTAAAAAATAATTTTATATTTAGACACATGTAATTTCCTTTAGTGTGTTTTTTGTTCGTATTAGATTCTAAAAAAATACCAAACTCAATGTTGATCTTAATGGAATGATATTGGTTGTTAAGAGTTCCAAGAAGTCATCTCTCTTGTCCTCTACTCTTTTCTTTTCGTGACATTAATTTCCGTCGATTTGTTTGTGTCCTCTTCTGACATCCTCCCACGCAGATTGTCTCCACGTGATCAATTTTCAGTTATTTCCCCCTCCTCCTTTGCAACGAAAAGAGAAATGAGGCCTAAAATAGGACCCTAAAATACCAAGGACACATGTATTTTGGGAAAGCTTTGAAAATTATTTATCATTTATTTCATCGAAATGGTTAATTTAATAAGATGAGCAGACGAAATCTCTGGTAGAATAGAAAATTGCGAACTTTGAAGTTTATTCATGTTCTTTCATTGCACATAAATATAGAACTGCAGTGGGCGTGAAATATATTTGGCAAATAAATAGCATTTGCATATTAAACAATTCAATTTATTTTCATAAAATTTTCTTCTGATTAGCCACACTTTAAACTACCATTCTTCTGATAAATAATCTATAAATAAAGACCATACAATGTATTTATTTAAGAAAGATTAGGACTGACGCACGTTTTGATCCGAGATTATCAACAGAGTCATAAAATTTGCAATCCAAGGATAAAATGAAAGAGTCAATCTTGGGGATATCTAAAGACGTAGAGTGATTTGATAAAAATGATTGACTGGAGAAAATTCAAAGTGATTATACATAGTTTGATATATAAAAAATAAATAAAATGAAATCTTTCAAACATTCCAAAAAGGGACTTTAACTGTGAAGCAGAGGTAATAATTATTTTAAATTTCATAATTTAAATTTTAGCTAAAGTTACTCGACAAAGTGATCGTGCTCCAAGCCCACGTCAACAATGCTTAAACGACAATCAGAAAGTAACATTTTATTCATTCATGACTTCTCACTACGAATCGATTGACTTATTTTGTGGCTAGGAGTCTACAAAACCGGATGAAAAGTTAAGACCGTGATCATATTGTTGAAAACAATTTGGAAAGATTACAAATTTTAGGGAACAAATTTAAAGTATCAAATCTAAATATAAAAAAATAATTAATTCTCCAACAATGCAAGGCCCTATATATATAATATTTTACCACTCTTTACCAATTTTTCTCCATGGTTTCTATCAATATTGAGTCTTTTATAGTAATGGGGTGTCGATTTCTGTATTCCTGAAATGAAAGGTTAAAATTTCTGTATATTTTGTATGCCTATTAAATCACCAAGATCTTCATTTCTCTCTTTACTCGTCACTTATTACAATGTGACTTAAGAACCCATCACCTTCCTCTATCTACCGCATCAGAATATGTAAAGCACTCTCAATCCACTTGGTTTTGTGCTCCTCAAAGAGAATCTTCGGCAACCAGCTTAAGCACATTTTGAAACGGTCTTAAACAATTTCATAGAGAATGGGACCTTGAAAATTGTGGAAAATACAGAAAAGTGACGATATTCTGAGCAATATACAGTAGCGCTCAGAAAATAAAATGCAATTTGTTTTATGGCCTGAATTTTAAATAGAACAATCAAATGTGCGGGTTTGTTTAAGAGGTTTTAGCTTACATGGAAATATATCTCTATAAACTAAGATTACTGATTTGTTTTCTAGCATCTTCCCGTAAAAAATAACATTGAGTTTTGTGTACGTTCAAAATTTAAGGCACAGTTCAGATTTTAATACTTAATTAATACCAAGCATTTTGAAAATCAAAACAAATTCAGAAATCATTTCAATCATCATTATTTGGCGGGATATCCATTACTCTTGATCATAGCTTGACATATACTGGGTACAGAATCGACTATCAAAGTTTCTAACTGAATCTTTATCCATTTCTTGAAGCACCTGAAGTTTTCCAGCCAAGTTTGGTGGCTTTTTCTCTCTGCGACAATGGCTAGTCATAAAGTCAAACCTATGTTAAAGCCAGATAATTGTTTAACAAGGTTGGACGTGTGCTTAGGATCGTTTCTTGTTGAAAATCCTATTATTTTCATGCGGCTACATGTTGTTCTGTAGAATATCCCTGTACAGGTTCACATCCGTAGTACCAAAAATCGGTACATACGGGTCCACCTTACTCCTATTAAAGCAATCCCGCATCATCAATAATCCTCCTTCATACTTCACGTTGAGACTTGATACTTTCGTTTGATACCCTCGTTTTTGGGACTTCTAATATACTGTATACCATCGTTTCCAAACAACAGAAACTTGCTTTCATCACTCCATAAGACTTTACTTCAGTCGCATTCAGTCGTTGGAATGCTTGTACTTTACTGCAAAGGCGAGCAAGTCATCCGGCTTTTTTTGTGACAAAGGCTTTCTTTGCCGGATGCCTACCACTTAAATCTGCAACTGATAGTTGCCATTTTGTCGTGGAAATACTAATTTTAACCCTGTAATCATCTCGTATTTCACGGCTGAAATCCATTGCTGTCATCCTGTGCTGTATTTTTGATAACCGACAGAGAAGGCTGTCTTTTTTCTGTGGTTGTGCGATTCTTTCTGATTCAGGCTTTTGTTGGAGATCTCCTCTTGATATTTCGTTGAACAATATTTCTAACTGTATTTTTTTGGTTTATTGAAATCGGAGTTTTTGCAATTGCCTGCTACATCTTTAAATCAAGATGTATCTTATGCTTTGACATTTTATTAACAAAATAGACTGTTACTATGTTATATGTATATTGACGCGTTTTCTGGGGGAAAAAATTACCATTAAAGGGAAACAGAACTGTGCTTTATTTTTTGAACACAACTACTTACTAAGTCATTGTCTACTGATTGTGAAATCGAAGCATCATATTGCGAAGAAGGCATTTCAAGGATGAGGTTAGAGATGTGGTCATGATACACGGATAAATAAACAGACATCGGATATCTACCTCTCAGATATCAAAACCAAATTGTCTCAAGACTCAAAAAATATATACGGAGCCATGGTTCATCATCTCAGGCTGTTTATACTACGAATTAACGTAGGAAGCGTGATTCATCGGATTACGATACTAAAAGGCTTATTGGCGGGTTGGCGACTGGCATAGCCTTTACAGGACAATGTCCAGCACATGCTGCATTTCAAAATTGCCCTCTCTAATCCACTGTTGTATTGGTGGGTTAGTTGGCAAATAATTGTCCACCAGTTGCTGTATGCAAATTTTTCTGAGCGTCGTTGATCCTTGTCGTTAAAGATAGCGACATGGCTGTTTTTGGTTTGACGATTTGGGTGTTGAATTAATCTCTGTAAACGAACAATAAGCGATTCCATCGATCACCATTTGAAATCTCCAACATCTTGGTTGTTTCCCATCTTGCTCGGCTGACATTATACCAGATGCTAAAAGTTGACCAAGTATGCCTTGTAAACCTGGCCACATGTCCACTCTTTACTATACTAGAGTGATGTACGTAATTAAGTGACCACTCAATTTATTAAAATTGTATTAAAGAATAGTTTCTATACATTGCGCATTTACTATCCGTCTTACTTCATATAATTAGTTTGTTTGTAACCTACTAGCCAGTTATTAATGCGAAGAAATTATTCATAATATCCATCGTAGCAACAGGAATTTATTTTTATGAGCAAATTTTTAAATCCAACATTTGCAGTTCTGAAAAGTGCAAAATCTAAAAATTTCTTGGAAATTATCTCTTTCTTTTACATATAAACATTATTTAACGACAAATTCAACTGCAGAAGCCATATTGAGTTTACTAATAAACGGCCAAAATTTCAACATATGCAAGTTTACTTTTCAGCACAGTTTTCTCTGGTCCTAATTCAGCCCCATACAAAGTAATGTTTTCTCACGTCTGTCTTTTCACGAACTATCATTCAAGGACTTTTCCTAGAAAGACTTTCATTACATTTAAGTACAAAGAAAAACCGACGATTAAATGTTTATCTCGATTTAATTGGCTTGGGATGTCCATTTTATTGAGTACTAAATATTTGAGTTTGATGAAAAAATAGCAAAGAGGGATGGACATTTCCTGGAAGAAAGTAATCCAAAAGAAGAAAAAAATGACTGTAAAATTCAGAGAACACTGAAATTACATTTCCTAATTGAGCTCTCGTTGTTTTGAAATTTAAGCAGCACTCAGGTTTTTTCAATATTTCAGCAATCCCTAAGTTTACTCATAATTCGTAAGGGGGAAAACTTGTGTTTCCATGATTTTGTTTGGAATTTAGGTATTATTACTGTGCAATTATCTTTTATTATACCCTGTCTCTTATAAGAGACTAGCTGATAAGCCCGGCGTTGTTCGGACTGTTTGTTTGATGAAATTTTGCAATATCCGAATTTGAATCTAAGCACGAATACAAGAAACATCCTTAGAATTAATATAGTAAATATTCACTTTGGGAAAACGAAAGAATTCTTTAAAATGCTCGTAATGGAATTTTTGTGTACAATTGGGTTTGACCAGGAAAAATTCTACATTGCATCCTTGACTCTTTAGCATATCAAAGAAAGGCTATGAGTAATGAATTATTTCTGTCTATATAAAAATACTTCATAGATGGATTGGGAGAGAAAAGGAACTCAGTTTACAGAGACAATTGCCAAACAAGAAATTCAGAAAACTTTTTGGTAAACCCAGTCAAATAGTTCCAGTTGGAGGTAGTTATTCCGATCAAAAGGTTTAAAGATTATTACAGTAAAAAGGTACAACTTCACCTTCTTAACATAACAACAGGATTAGTCTCAAGTCGACAGAATTAATTGTAGAACAGTTCCAGTTTTATCTAAATTTTCTATTAAAGCAAACTAGACGAAAAGTAATAACTTCCACGTGTGCCAGTTTATGAAACCATGGATTCAGAAACTATCCATGATAGCCGAATGTGGGATCATCAAATATGCGCTCCTCCATAGAAACTGAAATTACTCAGGAACGCAGATAACCTTCCCACATGACTTTAAAAATAGACTTGCAGGATTAAGATAGAAAAACGACGCATGTTTAGACGTTCAATTTATTCTTTGTATGTTTCTCTCTTTGTAAACAAGTATAATATTTATGAAAACCAAATAGTTGATTCGTTCACAAGTAAATCCCTACTCTTTGCAATCATATTACTGATATCTTCGTGTGGATTCCACCAATTAAAACATGTTCATTAAAAATAGCGCTCCTTCAGTATGGTAAAGCAAACTAAGGAGCTAATTCATATAGAAAGATATGGTGCCGGTAGTGATTGAATGCTTGAAAGAAGGAAGAACATGGAGAAAAGAGCAAACGACAAAAAATCGATAAAAGGCGATATAATGTTAAAATATTTAAATTTCGCTAAGAAATCTTTCTAGGCAAAACGAACACATTTGCATTGCTTAAAGTTAAATAAATTAAAAGTAAACGAATTAAAATGTTTGAAGAAAAAAAGCCGCATCTGAAATGAATTAATGTTTAAAATCCTTTGGTGTCATTAATCATATTTAACGAATAATTACAAACTTCTTTTCCTTGACAAGAGAGTCGACACTTTAAAAAGAAGACTCGTTTTAAATTCTTTTTCAACACTTGGTTGCTATTTTAAGCCATTTTCTAGTTTCCATGGTAAAGGTGAAAAATTAATTTTTTCCAAGGTGTTGTTGATTTCATCCTTCTTTAGTTTTATCTTTCATTTCTTGGAAGAAAAAAAAATGAAATAAATAATAAATAATGGAAAAAGTGCATGAAAACGTATAGACTTATCATGTTTAAGCTACTTACTTTTATCATTTCCCAGAGGACAGGAGAAGGTAATCCAACCACTCAAGAAAAATAGATAAACTACGAAACTGAAAAAAAATTTTTTGACTGACAGAATTTAACTCCTTGCATTATCAAAAATGTCTCCCTTTCGGCTTAAAACAAAGAGTAAATGAAAACGTAGAATTCTGTGCAATTATATTGCTCTTCTTAAAAATGTATTATGCTGAATATAATATCTTTGTTAATATTAACTGAGCTTTTTGTCATTGAACCATTTGGATTAATAATGTATCTAAGGATTCCAGGTATATATAAGAGAGTAAATATAACCATGTATGCTTGTTAGGAAATGAGATAAACGCATTAAATAATAGTTGCCATCGTTTATTAACATTTGTTTTATCTTAATAGAATACATAGAAAATTGATTTTTTCTACCTGAAAATAAAACACACACACACACAACAAATTTTTATAGAGGTAATCTCATTTTTTATTTACAAGTAAAGTTCATGTGTATGCAGTTTATGGAACTACGTAAGTTTACACTCACGTGTCCGTAAGAAGGTAAATAGTCACTTAATTCTATTCCATGTCTTTCCTGCATTTTTTAATTATATAGTTTTTGTAGTTGTCGCTATGGTGATTTGTGATTCATTTCTGTATCGATATATCAAAGTGATTCATAGGAAAATACGGACCTTGTTGTTGTTCCTTTGCATGTGCACGATTGATAGCTCTACCTAATTACAAGGAAATGAATATAAATTGAAGATTAAAAAGACTTTTTTTACTATTTTATTTAATTTTATGAAAGCTCGAATGTAAATAAATAAATAAAAAAATCTTGTTATTAAATTTTTTTAATTATAACAATTTGTTTCCTAATTTAGTGACCATGTGAACACTCAAATTTATACTTAGAATTCTGCAATAAAAATTCTATTATGTTATATCATGTCACATTGTACTTTGAAACAAATGAGCGTATAACTTCAAATATTAATGGAAAAAACGAGCTTTTTTGGGATAACACTCGTTACCTATTTTAGTGGACAGGTACTTCAACGTGAACAAAAATTATTATAAATTGCAAATGAAGTCAAAGGTTGGTCCTATTATTCTATGAAGAAGAATATACATAGAAAACTACGAGATCATAAAATAACACAAGGCATAAGCTGTCTGATGAAGAAAGAAAAAGGAAAAATTTCTGTATTAAGAGAATGCGGCAAGTTCATTCGTGAAACTGTTGCCTTTCTCAACATACCAAAAACAACCATGGGTATGTTTTTGAAAGCAGGCAACCAAAATCAAAAGCAAAGAAGCGTGGATTTAAACCAAAAGACTGATCATACGGAAGGCAAGTCGAACAGGACGCTCTGCATCCAAAATTGCCACAGATCCGGCTCTGCCAGTAAAACGCAAAGCTGTTTTGAAAATGTTAGCATCTCCCGAAAACATAAAATATACCAAAAATGTATAAATCACCTTTATCAGCTTTGCATAGAGTGAATCGTTTACAGTGGGGCAACGATCATCCAAATGAATGGTGGTGCTGTTTACGGACAAAAAATAGTTCGTTCTGAATGGACCCGACGGGTTACAATGTTACAAGACAAAAAGTGTTATTCAAAGTTGGTTTTGTTAGGATATGGGGAGGCTTTTTGGATATAATGGAACAACTCCCGTCGCTTTCTGCACATTCAAAGTGAACTCGAAAATATATCAGGAAATCTCGGAACACTCTATCTTGCCCTATGCATCTGAAATCTGCGGTGATTCTTGGATTTTACCGCACCCTATCATTGTCTCATTGCCACAATACATTGGCGAGCATCCAAAAAAGTCAACCTGATGATGTGATCACCGAGGAGTAGGGATTTAAATCAATTGAGAACTTGTGGTTAGACTATGAAGATGGCTACAGTATGACATCGTCGACTTCCTGAAAACAGCAATCATTGAAGCTTGGTATGACTTGAATCCAGAGGTGATCCAAAATCTTAAAATACAGAAGATCATAGAAGATCGATTGATTATTGGTTTATTATTTTAGTTAAACAATCAACCTGTACAGTAAATAAGAGATAAGTGTTTTCCCTAAAAAGCTCGTTTCTTTCATTAAATCTGAAATTATACATTTCTCAGTCTCAAAGTACAATGTGAATATGATGTAACATGGTAATAAACATTGTGTGGAATTTTATTGTATGAGCTTGAGTGTTTACCTGCCCATTAAAATAGGAAATATACTGTATTAATGGCTTAAAAATATTTCTGCTTATGTTAAGAACTATAAAATGGTTTTAAAATGGATAGCTAGCCAATTTATATAAATTGTAACATTAAATATTTTTCAGAGAAAATAAATTTATAATTAAAAATTATATATATAAGACGACTTACCAATATATGGGATCTTATAGGAATATCCGATCTCGAAACAGTTCGTTCCAGGTAATATGAAGTCTAAATGAACTACTGGGCATTTGTTATTAAACTGATAGTACTCAGAGCCATCAGTAGCTCCATCTCGCACCCAGAAGGGCACCAAGTTTGTTAGGGAGACTAATGACGACACGTGAAGAAGGATTCCGTGAAAAAAAATTGTTGTTCCAAACGCCTCGGATAGGGTAAAAGTTGGCACTGTGCAGGATAAAGAAAACGTTACAAAGAATCGACAAATGGAAAACTAAAATAAAATTGAAGGGAAATATCATGGTTTATTCAGCCCCTTCCCTTCCCCGGCAAGGACACCGACCACCTTCAACGTGATAGTCATATTTCTAAATTACGAATATCTGTGCATTAATAGATAGAGGCCTTTACGCAGGATGTGACGGGTACTAAACTCACAAAGAGCAGCTGTTGCTTTGGACTGGTGAAGATGAAACACCTTCACAAGTTGAGCTGAGGTGGCCCTCGGAATGTCTTTGGTCAGGTTAGCTTTCCCCATGTTTTTATAACCCATATTATCGGCGCTGTGTCACCAGCTTAATCGAGAATTTGCTTTATGGATTTTTACTTGCGGTTTATACACATTTTCGGCTTCCTTGATTTCAACACCGCCACCTTTTCCCCTATCGGCGAGGTTTGAAACTAAAACTTTTTTTTGCAGAACCCTTCTTCCCTTGTCGTCATTAGTCGCCCTACAAAATTTGGTGTCATTCCGATTGTGTTCTTAATTATAGTTGTCCCATCGAAAAGGTGGTTGGTGTGAACTAAAATAAGTCATATAAGTCATTAAAAATAATAGATTTTTTTATTTTTTCAAAGTACACTAGTCTACTTTTGAATCGACACAACATTGGAAGCGGTCAAAAAAAATTTCGAAGTCCCTCCAAGTATCTCATTTACGGCCTTTTAGATTTCGTCAATGGTAATATAGTGCTGTCCCTTCATGGCCAATTTAAGTTTTGGAAATAGCCAAAAATCACCCGGTGCCAAATCGGATGATTAGGGAGGATGCCTTTATTGGGTAAAAAGTTACCCACATTTTGCAATTGTACGACGTTGCGTTGCCGTGGAGAAGTAATCATAATTTGGGGAATATTGCTTGAGGTCCTCAATGAGTCTTGCAGATACTCATCCATCACTTCGTAAAATTTTGGCCAGTTTTTTTACTTTTTATTCAGTTCGACTTGACACTGAAAGACTCGATCTTCTTTAACGGTGTCCTGTCCATTCTGGAATCTTGCGAACCAGTTAAAAACTTATTCCCACTCAAATCTTCGTCACCGTGATGGCGCTGCAGACATAAAAAAACAGTCATCTTTTCAGTGAGACACAGGTGTCAGGTATATGACTAACTTCAGCTTCAGTTTGCGCTGAGATAATGACAGAATGGCAGTTTGAGGAATTTCGAGAAAAAAAGGATTGTAGATGCACTTATGATTGGATTAAGCATCTTCAAACGCATTTCTATGGTGTTCATATAGCACAGTGTGTAGAATTGCAAAGAATAGACTAAAAGAGGGAAAACTTGTAGCTTGAAAACATACAGTGAACAAGAAAAAACTCGTTGATGAAAGGGCTCAAAAGATTTCTAGAATCGTAACAGAATAGCGCATACCAGTAAATTTCAAGGATCGTACAGAGAGGAATAGTTCAAAACAAGCACCACGGCCTCACTTGATTCTGCAATGGCATAGGCGTTTATCTCGCGTATCAGTGGACTTTATTAAAAACCAGAAAAATGTTGTATAAGAAACAATTATTGGGTTCTTGATGATCGGAAATATGTAGCGTCGTCAGAGAATCAATACCCTATTGGAGCATTAGTTGGGAGAGTCAGGGTTTGGCATAGAGCTATGGACTCGACAACTAATGCTCCAATAGGGTATTGATTCTCTATTGGCGACAACTGTGCAGTCAATCAGAGACCCTTGCGGTGTAGGTAATGTCATGAGTTAGGTTTCCTCCTAATTGTAAAGCAGTCTTAAAATGGCATAGCTTTCGTCCACTTATGTTTACACTTCTTTGAAGGTGGCAGTTATCAACAGGACAATGCACTATTCCATAAGCTCGAAAAGTGGAGTGACGATTTAAGGAACTTGAAAGTGGAATGATTACAGTTGCTACAGTAGCCCCAGCACAATCATCAGATCTCGATCCTATAAAACATTTATGTAACAAGCCGGAAATAACAGTTCACAACATGCACTCATCATCGTTGAATAGCATGGGAGTGGCTTTCACCTAAATGGAGTGAATTTTACGACGCATATCGACTTGACAATGGAGTATATTTAAAGATTGTCGATGTAAAATAGATTTCAAAGTAATTGTTAATGCAATATGAACAACAATAATACAAGTATTGATATATTTACAACAAGCTTTTAACCAATTTTATCATCGAATTTACCTTTAATCCAGGGAAACATTTTTTTAGATCTTTATGTTTTCTTTAATAATGATGCCGACCATTCCTATTTTGTTAGAGATTTTAAGTTACTCGTATACTTATACTCCTCCATTATATTGCAATTTTTATTAGATAAACACAAATTCTTTACGAACTTTCCCATTTTGTGGTAGTCTAAAGACTCAAATCGAGTTTTTTAATCCAACGTTTTATAAATCTTCTCCTCCTGTCTCTAACTTTTTAGATGTTTTGACTCGGCAATCAGCTTTGCAGCCGATAGCTGTTTTCCCATCGGTCTCTTGGGCAACAAACTTATACTGATTACGGGTTGCTATACTCCAAATTATGTCGTTATATTGATCAATAATTTCAATGAACTATAACCTTTGAGAGCATGTGTATGAAAATTACATGCATAAGTGGAGCATTGTATGTATGGATATGCCTAAAATAATTTAGATGCTTCCATCTTTCAACATATGCATTGTACAATACAAGACAATGCTTAATTGTTCTGTAACACTGCCATCTAGTTTCTGTACATAACGTCAGATTTCTATCCATAATGAACAGAGTCAATTTGTCGTTACTTAGCTTGACTCTTAATATCCGATTGAGTTAATGGAATTTTATTTATTTGTTTACACGGGCGAATTTTAAACAGATTAGGGCAAGAGAAGAGGGAGGGGGCGTTTGAATGGATAGCGGCAGGGGAAGCCAGTGGGTCGTTTACAGTACATAAAGCTGAATCATCGTCACCCTCGGGATTTAAGGCTCTCTATAATTAAAGAAGGAGTAAGAATAGCGAAAGCTCGGGATGCTGGTTTCAATCTACAGTTAATTGTTCCTTTTGCCTGATGTTTCTTGGGAGATGGTGACGGTAATGATCTTAAGCCGTGTTTATAGTTTTGCCCTAATTGAATTAAAAAGTATTAAATTGTTAGCAGTGTTACTGCTTTCTACGTCAGAGACGTGGTTCGAACGTCTACGCACGATTTCTTAATAAATTTCCCATTAACCTTTTCCTATCCTGGTAAACTACCCTTTTTTTTCTAGTTAACGCACGTGCTAAGTTTTTTTCCATCTCCATTTTAAAGAGAAATTAATATTCGCCTGTCCATAAACCAAAAGGAAAAACAGAATTTGAACAATATTGTTTTATAATTGTATTGTAATATTGTTATATAGTTGTACTAGACATGGGGAAGAAAATAAAACAAACAATAAAATAAATAACAATAACAAAAAATATTAGCAAACAATAAAACAAAATAAAATATTAGCATATTGGTTTAATTGTTCCATAACATTTACTTGGAAAAGGGGGAGGGTAATATATATATGAAAATTTCTGGAGAAATTAAAAATTTCGTTTGTCTTTTCCGATAAGCATTTTTTTGCAGCTGATATATGCATATAGCATCAGTTATTTAATATGATTTCATGTTTGTTATTCACAAATACGAAATTGTCTAAATAGAATAATTGTCGCAATGGCCAAGTCCAGATTTAACTTGCAAGCCTATTGAAGTTATAAAAGTCATTGATAAAAGAGATTTTCCTAATTAATGCATGAATTGACTGATAAAAATAATAGAAGGCTTAAAATTACACTGACCAACAACAAAAAAATTACTGAACAGAGAAGCACCGTTTCTAAGGTAATTTTTTGCGTAGATTACAAAAATGACGCTCATTTTTGCCTATCTGGTCTCAATTTTTCGTAAATTGTAATTGTAATTTTTATATTTTTATGTAAATTTGACACTTACACGTAAGTTTCAAAATTACTTAATATATTTTAAATAAATATATATTTTTTTTATTTTCAGCTACATATAATACTTAAATAAATGAAAATGCCTAGAGGAACATGTAAAAACAATCCAGATAATTTCTGTTATATTTGTGAATGTGTAACAACAAAGCGAAAAGTATCAAATTACGTCAAAAAACTTTATAATCTATATTTCGAAATTGAAGTGGGAGATCAATTAATTAAGTGAAACTATAGTGTTTGGTCTAAAATGCCTTAATTTACAGAAATTATAAAATTTTAGTATGCGATTTACCAAAAATTGAGACCCGATAGAGAAAAAGGGTTTGCAGATTCGTTATCAGCGCACCCAAATTACCAAAAGTCAACTACTCTTCGCCTAGTAATTTTTTGAAAGTTAAAAATTGTTGGACAGTGTTATTTTCACAATTCAGTAATATTCGCAGAAAATTTCGCAGTTTACGTCAACTGTTTGTATATTTAAACTTTGCATACAGTAAAAAAGTTTGATAGGCCGGTCAGAATTAGAAAAATTGAATTTAATCACTTATATTATTACTTAAAAAGAAGAGATTTGCATTAGAGGAACAAGTATTTGAAAACTTTTCTTAATTAATTCACAAAAAATACCGTATTCCTATATACGAGTCTTCTCATATATGTCATTATTGCTTTTCACATTCTTAATTACAAGAGAAGTTATCACGACTGTTTTAACCTCATTCTCCGTTATCTTTCCGTTAAGAGCATAATACGTGCCAATTTTAAGAATGAACGCTATTTCATTTAAATGAACGTTAAAGCAGGTATGAAAAGTTTTTTTGTTATGAGTATTTTAGAAGACTTTATAAATGATGTAATCCACCAGATAAATCATACAACTAAGACTTATAGTTTTAATATATCCAGAAAGCCATCTTCAACTTCAAAAATCATCCTCGTTTCGTCCAATCACTAATTTCTCAAGAAAAGCAGCTTTCCCGTATTATATAAAACGTGTTTAGAATTACTAAGTAGCGGACGAATGGACCAATGTCTATCCCCTTCATATTTTCTACATTTTTTACTTAGAAGATTGAATTCTGAATGTAGCTTACTATGGACATTTCCTACTTCATTATTCAGTTTGGTTTTGATTGGTCCACTAGCGTAGGAGTTAGAGGGGACCATCTGGTCTTTGTGGTATATAGGTATATAAAGGAGTGAAATTCGGTAAGCAGATTCCTCTAGATAAGATCTACATTATTATCGATTTTGCTGCTTCTGCTGCACTTTATATAAAAGATAAATAATAAACTATAGAGAAGTAGCACCATTTCATATAAAAACACAAGTATTTGAATGAAGTTGCTACATATTCTATTTAATCTGATTTGTTTCTCTTTTCTCGTTATTTTTTGTATGCAAAAAGAATGGGAAATGTTTGCGAGAACACCACTTAAACATTTAACGGCTTAAAATAATTTTTAATTTAACTTTTTATTTTTTAATTTATAACAAATTAGAAATTAATATTCTTTTAACCAAAAATTTTGTTTTCGTTTTTTTAATATCCTATATTCAAATTCAACATATTTTATAAGAAAAAATTAATTAAAAATTAACTGTTTGTTTTCTTTTAAATTTGAAGTTTTGACATCTTTACATTTTCATCTTGGTATTTGTATGCTAAAATTTAGTGACTTTTTAATTTCTTAATGAATTTAAAGGATCACTACAAATAAATTAGAATTATGATCCCCACTCCTCTTAAGTCAATATTATCGCCGAAGGAATTCAGAAGATATTGCAGTTGATACTGTTATACTTTTCGAAACATTCTTGTATCCATTTACAAATAATTCTCTATTACAGAATAGAATATGTATCTCTTTACGAAAAAAAAATTATATGGCGTATGGGGAAAACGCAATTTTGACAAAATGTATAAAAGAATATTTGAGCATTGTAATAATTTTCTGCCACGTATATATGTGCAGTTGGATAGAGCCTTCTTAAAGCAGCCTGTGAATGGTAACGTTCTTCTTCGTTTTCCCCGCCGTCTAGCCCGGGAGGAGTTGCATGTGAGTGTGTGAGTGGAGGGAATGGCTGCTCTGGGCTTATCGGTTGCGAAGGCATGGCAGCCGCTGATAAGGAGCCATCTTCAGTTCGCAAACGGCGCGAGGTGTTCGGCCGGAAATGTTGGTCCAGCTGCGAGAATCAGAGGAAGTGACGCAGAATTACAGCGACGTGACAAATGTTGTCAACAAAAGGAGAGTTCTTTGAATCAGTGCCAAAGTTTTTAAAAAGAGAAGAACGTCCTGAAAAGAGCTACTACCAAATTCAAATGGCAGTGAACTTGCTTCCATTTAACACACACGCTCACACACAAACACGCTAACACACAGACACACCTTGTGGACAGACGTAGAGTGAGCCATCGTTTGTCCATCGGCTCCCTATTCAAACGATTTCATCACTGGCACTGCGACGAATTCAAAGGGCTAGTGTGTGGGGGGCTAAATTATTCTTCTTCTTACGAGTTGGCACGAATTTAACGCTTGCTTGATTTCTTTACCAAATGCACCATATTCTAGACAATTAAAGATAGCGGAGGAAATGTTGCGAAGCTTTTTTTAAAATTTTCATTAAGAAAATGTTATGAAGCGAAAATTCTTTTTTGACAAATACTTTATTCGTTTTAAATTTCTGAGAACTTTACCCATTAGTCCCTTTAATTTTCATTTTGGCCAGTTTCCATGATTAAAATACTACATGGTAATTCCTGTTATAAATGACATATGAAGAATATAGTTTATCCCACCCCCCCTGAGAATAATATCTCCAGTAATATTAGCACTATCTGCGACTACATCCCGTATTTCAGATGTTATTGATTGGCATTACTCTATAGAACCATCTTTTTAATATTTTTTTGGTAAATGATCTTTATATGCTAGAGATCCATGAAAGAATTTTAATTACTTTGATATATTTTGTTCCATATAAGTGGACCACCATTGAGAAAACCATATAAAAGATCAGAAATGAATGATAAAATTTGGAAAACGTCAAAGTTTATCTGGGTATTTAGTATTTTATAAATGCGTGTACCCATTAATTGTATCTCACTTCCCTATAATTGTTGTATCTTCACCTATTGTTTGCTAATTTATCATTGCTGTACATCAAATTCATTGTAAATAACATCTTTATTTCAAATTTAAAAAAGCAGCTTCTTTACAAGGCAAGTCAAAATGATGGACCCGATTTCAGACATTTATTCAGTGATGTCTAATGAATGTATCGTAATATGAGAAACGTGCTTCGAAAGGTTAACTTTCATAGTTTAGTTTCCACGCATTGTTTTCATTTTCTACCGCATAGGGTCAGCAGCGAGCGGTTAAAGAAAATGGCGTTCACTGGAGAACAGAGATCGTTCTGCGTGCTTGACCCCATGTGATTACTTCCTGTGGGAGTTTGTAAAGAATCATGTGTACGTACTAGCACTGCCAAAACATTGGATGACCTGCGTGCCCGCATCACTGCAGCCATTGTTGATATTGACCGCGACATATTATGAATGGTTTGGCAGGAGATAGACTATCGGCTTGATATGTGTCGGATTAGCAAGGCGCTCATATAGAACACTTGTGATGTGATGTGGTGTGTTTGAAGTAAATTTTGAACGTTTACCTTTCGTAGCACATACCTCACAATACTATATGTTCATCGCAAATTTGGTCTCACGTTTGGACAAATGCTTAAATGCGAATGGTTGTTATGTTGAGAAGTAGCTCAATGTTCATTGTTCAAAATGAATATAATGAATTTTGCAAGTACATGACGATCTTGTTGTGAAAAATTTACTCAGTTATTTGATTTTCCCTCGTACTAATGCTGCAATTACAAATGGAATGAAAATAGAATGTTCTTATGGAAAACATCAGATTTCTGACACGTGTAGACTTTGAATGAAATATCGTAACGGAATATCGCGACCAAGTGCACCTATTGTTGGTCGTACTTTTTTACTTTTCGGTCTCTTTCAGCACGACAATGTCATATACAACATGACACTTTAATGTGCCATGCTTTTGGAACTACTCGTATACTTTTAATGTACGAGTAGTTCGAAGATCATGACCAAAAGGTTCGCCGTACTTGTCATACCGGTATTATTCCAGTGCATAGTACACAAAGTTCAACCAATTTCATTATTGATGAATAAATAGTGAAAAATAGTAAAGAAAATTCCACGGCCTGGACTCGAACCAGGGACCTTCGGGTTACCGTCCCGATGTTCTAACCACTAAGCCACCATGGACATGGAGGCTGACGCTATCAAACATGTCCTATGTGCATAGGTTAAAGCGCGGCTCCTTGTTCGCAAGCCAGGACTATCTTTACTATTAAATGGCGAATAACAAGGAGCCACGCTTTAACCTATGCACATAGGACATGTTTTATAGCGTCAGCTTCCATGTCCACGGTGGCTTAGTGGTTAGAGCATCGGGACGGTAACCCGAAGGTCCCTGGTTCAAGTCCAGGCCGTGGAATCTTCTTTACTATTTTTCACTATTTATTCATCAATATCGGAGGTGTGGCATGAAAAAATCCTCCAAAGATCATTTTCCAATTATAATTTCATTATTGCTATTCAGTGTTAGGTACCGATATCATAATTTGAGCCCGTTTTCTATGATGAATTAGTTTATTTCTTATTCTGTACCATTAAGCTTATTGTTCTTTTAAATAATGCCTAGCAATGTCCATAGGATTTCCATGTATTGTAATAGTCTCTATATATTAATCTCATTCTGCTTCTTAAGGATGAAGTGAAACGGGCATCTCGGACTAGATAGCAGTACGATACCATTCACTAATTGTAACAGTTGCAAAACATTTATCTTGTGACATAGAAAGATATTCCTGTAGAAGGTTTCTTACCACTGGTGGAATACGGAGGTTAAATCAAAAGTAGTGGCCGATCACCGCGCAAAATTTTAAATGGGCACCAGAGGGGAACCACTCATTGCTAATCTTCAAAGTAGAGTCCATCATGCTCGATGATCTTCATCCAACGATCAGCCAGTTGGTAGAGGCCCTCGTGAAACCACTCCTCCGGTTTCTGGGCGAAAAAGTCACGCACGGCATCTTCAACCTCACTGACATTGGCGAAGCTCCGTCCTTGCAGGAAGTGCGCCATGGACCGGAAGAGATGGTAGTCGAAAGGTGCTAGGTGGGGCTGTATGCTGGATGTGGCAGAACCTCGATTTTTTCCAGCAGTTGACGATACACCTTCACCTGTTGGTGTGCTTGCGCGGGCGTCAGCTCGTGGGACACAACTCGACAGCTCCTGTTGACCTTTTCCTTGGCTAGCAGATGTCGAACCACACTCGATTGTGAGGTCCCGATGTCCTCCGCTAGTCCACGGGTGGTGCTGCCTGGGTTGGCTTCCACTTGTTGCCGTAAGGCTGCGTCATCCACTTCTTTGGGTCTTCCGCTCCATGGCACATCTTCCAGGCCCATGTCTCCAGACGAAAAGCGGGAGAACCACCGGACAGCACGACGGTCACACACTGACCTTCCAACCTGCAAATTTCGGCGGCTGCAATAAGAACGAAGGAGCCCGCGTATCACCAATTTTTCTGCCATATTTTTACACTGGCTGACGCAGATGGCTAAATGTCTATGGCAGGTGGCACAACGTCTATGGCAGTAGTACTGACGTTTCTTCCCACTCTTTTCTCTTAATAAACTGCGATATACCCTTGTGGTCTTCGCCCAGAATTCGTCAAACTCTAACCCCCCCCCCCCCCCTCC
>JAHWFO010117521.1:2627653-2642924 GCA_023313115.1 Rhysida immarginata
TACTCTGTCTTTAAGAAACTTGAGAAAAATTTATACTTAAAAATTAAATAAAATGCGGCTTTGATCCTGTTGTTAAAATATAACGAATTGTTTAAGTTCTAGGGGAATTTTTCTAACCTCCCTAACTGAACTTAACCTAACCTAACTTAACCTAACCTAACCTAACATTGACATATTTTAGAAGAAGAGTTGTTATTGATTGTCAAGCTGTATCTCCCTGTCCCGAAGCCTCTCTGATATCAATTGTTTATACAAATAGGAACTATAATTGTAATCAAAATAAGATTTTTGTAAAATAGCATTATGTGTTTTGCTAAGAAAATTTCTAACGTTTCAGCAGTTCAAAACGTTTCCTTGATAAAGTCCCTGTGAAGATCAAATTCTGCTTTAAAAACTGTCATCGATTGCTATGAATGCTAGTCGAAACAGATGGAACGACCTTCTGACAATTGTAATACTTATTTTCCACTTTGGATGAATGAAAACGTTCATTCATTAGAAGCTTCGCCATTATGTACATAGTCAAATGAGAATGCCATCTCGAAAATGTGTAGCGTTCTCTCAAAAGCAGACCAAAGTGACGGCTTCTCAGGTTTTATTGATCTGGTTAAATTTAAACTCTCGAAATCGTTTTATCATCATAATGATAACGACGACGGAAAAGGTTCCAGAACAAGAATAACCAACGTTAAGGATATTATTATTATTCACTTTCAAGCATCACATTTCCATAATGTAGATAAGCAAGTTTAAATATTTTAATCATATGTTTGTTACAATATCAACCTTGAATTAGTTTGAATTGAGATAATCGATCACGTGATGTAAATTATGAATGAATTCGTATAAATTAGGACTTAAAGAAGTAATAATGATAATAAGTAGAGAATTAAAGGAAATTATTCATAATTAAGATTAAAAATCACAATTAATATTTGGCAAGTTCAAATTATTTCCAGAATTTTAGCGAATAAGTACAGAATAAGTAGTCGTGACAACTGCGATCATCACTTTCATTAGATTAGTAGAAAAGATGTAGTATACACATAAAAAATTAGACAGAGTGTTCCGCAATAGGATATCTACAGCCTGACAACGAGTGTCTGAGATTTTTTTGAGTGAAAAGAGTACAAACAACATCTATACTAACTACAACGGTTTCTCAATGAAAACCCAAATTTTAATTTAATAATTTTATTACGTGTGATTTAATTAAACTTTATTTCGAATGACGGAGGTAGAAGAAAAGAAGGACGAGACACAAGAACCCTGGAATTAAGATAATAAATAATAAAAATTAAACACAGAGTGGCAAGACCGTAAGCAATGCTGACTCCTTTGTTGTTTTTTATTAATTACGAGGACTACAGCTTGTATTTAACTTTATTTTGAGGAATACAGCGCGTTATGAATTGTCTCATTTGAGGCTCGAAATAATCACCATATTTGTCGAGGCATCTTTGTATCTGTAAGAGAATTGATTGCTCTCATTACAATACCACATCATTTCTCAGGTCTTCACCGCACATCATTTCTCAGGTCTTCACCGCACATCATTATTTTCTGGATAAGTTCGACCCTTGCGTTTGACCAACGAGCGTAAGCAAGAGATTTTATGTGCCACCAAAGGAAGTAATCCAACGGAGGCGGATCAGCGGTCTTGGTAAACAAACCAGCGGACCAAGTAAATCCCAAGTAAAGAAATTATTATTAATTTAGAAGTTGTTTTTATTGAAAAACCGTTGTATTTAAGATACATGTTGATTTGAATTTTTTGCTCAAAATAATCTCAGGGACACATAGTGAACATATTATGCAGAGCACCTCTCCTGTTCTTTAATCAACAAACGTGACTCTCCTGTTCTTTAACAAGGAAGCACGATGTAAAAGTCTCTCGCAAATTATTTTTGACAGCTATCAGGAAGGTGAATGAATCTGGGTGCATCATTAATAATATATAAATTTGTAATGTAAGTTGCATCAATGTAATTCTTCTTTCATCCAATGTAACATCATACCCTAACGCTACAAGAAATAAAAAATTATCCAAACCGCGATTTTTTTCTTTTTGTGCACTATCTATGAGAAAACTCTTATGTTATTGCAAGGTTATACAATTTCCATGACTTTCTATCTCCAAACCCCGGGTTTTATGGTTATCTGTTTTATGGTTAAATATTTTGGCAAACTTACGGCTTTCTCTACAAGGTGCAGTAAAAATTTCTTACAAAACTGAACATTTTCTAACATTTTTCAGAAGTTCATAGTTTTTTCAAGTTTCCTCAACAATTAGTTGAAGTGGAAAAAAACAAGTTTTGGAAATGAGATTTTCAATTAATTTTGTTGCACTATTTCTACAAATACTTTATGATAGGAAACAATTTCCAGTTTTTAAAAGCGATTATTTAAAATAAAAGTATCCTGTCATGTTTTTAATACCATTTTATGGGAAACTTTTTCTGCAATTGAAATTTTAGATTAGCTAATTTTAGGTTCATTGGAAATACTGACATTAAAACAATAAAATTATTTAACTAATATTTTGCTAATACGCCTACATGATTCTGTATATATAGGGTGGATTTAAGTGAAAATATTGAAATGTTTCAAAACTACACATAATTACCTTCGAGACGAACAGGTTTCATTCCAAATGTTTTTTTAATCCGATGCGCAGTTTTCGAGATATTTCAATGTCTTCACTTAAATCGACCGTCCTATATAATGTACTGCGTCTTTATTTTGTGCATCGGTTCTGTTAATGAAGTTATCTCCGAAACACGTCATTTGTTCTTTAAAACCCATTTATATTGATTTATGTGTATTAGACATTTGTTATTTATTTATTTGTATAATACTGTTAATATTTACAGACCTGCTTGCAATACAGGTTGTCTCACCTAAAGTGAACCAATAGCCGACTTATAAAACACAAATCTTATTTCAACTCTGAGTACTTTCAATTGAAAACTTATCGTACTTTTATGAGAGGGGTTTTCATGTGTATTCCACTTCCAAAAAAAAAACAAAAAAAAACAAACAAACTCGCCATTTCCGAATATGGAAGTCAATTTTGAAATGTGCAATGGAAACCCCAATTTTTAATCGTATATTCAGATGGCATACAACTTTTTAAAAATGTTTTACTCTTGGTGTTTTTTCAATTAATCCAACCATTTAGGAGATCGAGGCAATGAATGTGTGGTGAGTTTGGATTTAAAGAAAATGCAAAAAACAGAAATTTTTCATGAATTTACACGAAAACAAAGGTTGATGGTTTGAAAATTTATTATAACAACATCTATTGTACAACCATCGTTTTGCATTACTGTAAAAAAGTTATGTTCAAATAAAAACATAGGAACTAATGAAAAGCGATGGACTACATTTACGTAAAAGCGTATTTCGGTAAAAATTCTTTTCAAAGCTTCATTACAAGCCATCTGTAAGGGTCCTGGGAAGATATCAGTTTAATAAAAGATCAAAAATTATTATCCAAAGGAATTCCGACTGCGCCCATTTTATTTAATTTAAGATAGTACTAAAATTATCCCCATTCCCTTAATATTTAAGTTTATTTGCACAGGTAAGCCAGATGAGTAAGGATCGGAGCACAACACAGTAACAAAATAAAACTCAATTTATTAACAGGTATAACTTGGGAAAAAGATTGTAAAAGGTAAAATTGAGCAAAAATTAAATTAAAAGTGTTTATATCTTAAATGAATAAAATTTAAATATGAATTTGAATGATTAACAACAGCAGCTTAAAGGTTCATCCATAATTGTCAATCACACATTATAATTTTTGAAAACGAATGTCGAAAGGCGTCCAGCAAATTTTATATTCTTTCCATCTTTATATTCTTATATATATTGATTCTTTAGTTTTGATTCTCATATACAAGGATTCATCTATACATTTAGCCAGTATTTTCGTATCTTTCAGTCTCTTTAATTCCTAATTGCCTTTCACGTCCAATTCGAGTCGAAGCAGACCTTAAATAAGGATTTCGAAAGTTCTAGACCATGGCTATTCAGATCAAGCAGATAGGTTGCGATGTATGTTCATTTGTGTTATGTAGGCGGCACGTGACGTTCAGGTGAAATGGTGGATTGGTCGCCGCGGAAAGACGAGTTTTAGCTGAATCTTATTCGTTAAGATAATACCCATGGCTGGAAAAGGCAAAAAGAACCTATTCGAACCTTCTTGGAAGGAATGCGTAAAGCTTTTTGGCGTGCTACCAGGATGACTTGAAGTCCTTAAATAAGATTTTCACCCTTAGTTCCATGTGAAAACAGAAACAATTTCTCTCTATTACATGCAAAGATAAAATATAAATAAGATGAGTCACTGCTTCAGTATAAGTGACAAAGTTTAAGAAACAACTTTAATTGCTATAAGCATCAAAAGGTTTACTGACATGTAATTAATTGGAGCAGAGATCATATCTTGCTGTTTAAGTAAGAACGGCTGCAGAATTAAGAATGAATTGCATTAAGAATTAAGAATTCCCCCCCTTTAGGTACATTGAGGATATTAACATATCATGAATTGCTACTACACAACAAATTAAAAAAAAATTTATTAAAAGAAACTCGCTATTTCTGAAGTAATTTTGTGTGCTAATATCGAAAATGATACTGAAAAAGCTGAGTTGATTCTGATTATTGGTAAATTCTCATTTGAAAATAAATGTAATAGTAAAATGAATTTTTCTGGGGATATAAAGACCTTTCTTCTTTGTATGCATGGTTTACTTTTTTATTTTTCCTCAAAAAACAATAAAATTTTCGTATGTATCACTCTTCATCACTTTGTGATGAAAAAATTTTGTGTAGGCCCAGGAAAAAAATTTACTAATCTTTGGATCAAAAAGGAAATGGGTGATAATAGATTGGATCTACATATTCCCGGAGTGGGCATATTTCGTGAGACTAAAAATATAAGAAAATATACGAGGGCTGGGGCATAAGTCATGGCAGCCATTTTTTGTGAGTATTCGAGCACGGGTGGAAAATGTGAAATATACAGATGAAAGGATAAGGAATGAACGAAATGTTCAGACAGTTAAAAACACACCAACATTTTGCTCTTCATGTTTATCAAGGTAGTTGACAGAACATTACAGGTCTCATGTATCAGAATGAGTAACAGAAATCAAAACAGAGAACTGCTATTTTGATATACAAGCGCTGTTAACTCGGGTTACATCCATCCTGCATGGCGATTGACTAAGAACTGATATAACATTGCTCTCTGTGCAACAACAGGAAATCACAGATCCATCTGGTATTGTGGAAACATACTACAAATGCACGGCTTCCTTGAGACATATGGCATTTTGTGATACCATCCCTTAGTTCTGAGAAAAATAATAGTTGCCATGACTTATGCTCCAACCTTCGTATAATTTCATTTTGATTAAAATGTCAAGAATCAAATGCATTGCACGAGAAAATATTGCTCATCATATCAGTGTGTTTGATGAGCTGATACTATAGGACATAACATTTTGCATTATTTTCAAGTGATTTAATTGAATTAATAAAGGGCCACATAGAGTAGCTTTGAAACAAGAGCCATGACCATATCTGTGTTCAGGACGTTTAAATAATTAAGAATTCATCCCTTATGTCGTAGAAACCTTATGATTATTATCTAGTGCTATTTGTTCCGAATATTATAATTTCAAATTATAAAATTATAAATTAAAGATTGTTTTAAGTCATTTGAAAATTTAAAGCGTTACTCCTCTTTTCAGTAAGGTGTAGTAGATTTGAATTCGCTTGTCATGACATGCGGGATTCGTTCTTCCCGGACGTCTTTGTTATTCATGGCCCACAGTGACTGGAAGTGTTCCCAGGATGGTACTAACAAGGGCCAACCACTTTAATAAGAAGTAGCTGTAAAGAATTATGGAAGAGCCGCGAACGTCTCAGTTTTTATTATGGAACAATTTATAATCCGAGTTATAGAAATAAATCTAAAGTGAGATGATAAATCGAATGGCATTGTTGAAGGCACGTGTACACAATAACACTCACATTCGAGAACAGAAAAGCCAGAGAAAGTTACGTTGGTCTAACAGATCTTGATTCTTGATAGTATAGCTATTTTATAAGGTTGCCTATCGTACAAGCCCAACAACAATCCCACTTGTTAAAGCAGTAACAGTTTCCGGAAATTGGCTTCATTATTTAAAGTAGTCTTTGCATCGATACGTTTCATAAAAAATAAGGATATTAATAGATCAACTGCATATTTTTGTGTTGTTTATTTAGTACGCACAGAAGAAATCTTCCAGAATCAGATGAAAGCTAATATTATCATTATCTTAGGTTTATCCTTACGTGGCTCTTCTTAATCTAGCATTCCCTCTCAGCCCTGCCCTCGATCAAACTTTCTATAACCTTAATTTAAAAAACATTGACTAAAACTATAGAAATTGACAAAATACCTGTATGATTTGATTGGTATGTCAAGTATGCTTAGCTTGAGCTAAAGAAAATCGGAACATCTTTAAAATGTGTAACTATTGGTATCACTTCACTTCAATAGTAAGAAGCGGAAGGATGAGCGACCTAATGGTTTAAAGGCTTGTACACACGACGTCAAAAAACACATGCCGCAGCTTCTTGGTGTGCGCAAGAGACGCTGGAAATTAGAAAATAAAGGTTCCGTTTTCATGACGTCAGGATTTTACAGGATTTAATGGCGTTTGAAGCGAATTTCTTGCCGCTGATGCTTTCCACGAGTGACGCGGATAGTGGCGGCTTTGAAGCTGCGATATGCGGTTTTTGACGCCGTGTGTACAAGCCTTAACAATGTCCGCTTGTCCGTCTGATTGTATGTTGCCGTCCTATTATCTACATTTATTGACGTAGAATGTCAAAAATCGGAATATAGCTTCTTCACTATTTAGTTTGGTTTCGATTGGCCCGCTGGAGTCGGAGTAACCGAGATGGTTGTTAGAGGGGTCCGTTTCTACATATGGTGCTTAGGTAGTAAAAGCGTGAGATTCGGTGTTCATATTCTTTAGGCGAGATCTACTACGAAGTTTGAGCCGAATTGTCCGCTTTAGAATTGGCGGTAGCGGACACGTGTCTATAGAACTAATAATGTTTTCAAATAGCAACATTTGGCATGTGATATGTCATTCCATCGGAAATAATGAGAAACGAAAGAAGATAGAGCTCTTTTTCATTTTCTAGAAAATCAATTTGTTGATAAAAATGTGTTGATAAGAAAGGTAAAAAATAGATGGACTTAGCGCTTCCGCTACTTCTGTATACCTTCCTCGGGGGATCAATTTCTTCTTCTTTACGTAAGCTTTATTATACTGAAGTTGAAGACAATTCGTTCATTAAGTGACGACCTGTTTCGTCAATACATATTGACAGAATAAATTAATAGACGCTCACGCTAAATGTAAAATGAAAATCTAGAAATATTGCATTCTTGAAATTTTGCCTTTTCTCTATTGTTTTTCGACATTGTTTATTTATTTCTCTGTCTTCGTTGATGACACAATATCAAGCAGTGTAAATCCCTTCCGCTTTCCTTTTAGGGTTTATTTGTATTTTTTTTCCTAGCCGTGGGCTTCGGTCGTTACACGTGATCTCGCGTCTCGTCTCGTGTGCGTTCGAATTTTCTCTTCGTTCCAATGTCTTTGGAAAATAACTTAAGAAAATCCGAGCCGATCGATGAGTCGGCTCCCTTTTGCCTCCCTCCAGGCAATGGGGGATATTGAGGGTGGGGGAGTTCACGAACGTGCCTCCTCTCTAATAATTTCGTGCGGGGCCGTTCTCGCTCAAACGCCAGGAATGTCGCGTTTCCCTTCACTCCGGCGGGACTCCTTTCCCTTAAATTTAATCGCTCGTAAAACATTGGCCTATTCTCTCTCTCTCTCTCTCTGTCTCTCTCTCTCTCTGTTGCAAATCTCTTTATTTTTCCTTATTATGACGACTGTTTTAACATCAAAAACGCAGAAAAGCTAACAAGTGTTTTAGTTCTTCCTATTAATGACATAAATTAAGAGGATTTATTCGGTCTTGGAATAAAGTTGAGCCGCTTGTTCTTTCTTGCTTCACTCGCTCTCTAAGCTTTTTTTTTCTCTTATGTGAGCGTGATTTTAAAAACCTGAAAATAAATCATTATTCCTAATCATTAATGCGTAATGTATAATATTACAAGAAGTATGTAGTCAATATTTCTTGTGGGTATAGAATGAGTTATTGTAAGTCAAAACATTTTTAAAGATATAGTCTCTTTTATTAATGGTTAAGTTTTGAATAATTTAAAGCAAATAATATAAATGTGGCGTTTCATGCTGATTTCATTATTCATCATAACGTAGAGCTACATGATTTGTGTAAATGTAAAAGGTTCGTTAAACTCAGTTTGTCATCTGTACTGGTATTTTTGACAGATTTGAAAAATTGCTCATGTTTTCTCTAGTCCCGAATATGCAGATATGATTTATGTTCATGGTTTTTGTGATGGCAGTGCTTCCGCAGAGCCGTTGAAGAATATCCTCGCCGTTTTCCTTACCAAAGAATATTTTATAACATGTTTAACAGTTACTTGAAAAATGGTACCGTTCCCGGTGGACAGATACTGTAGACCAAATAATAGAACGTGAAGGTGCCTTCAGGTACGCAACTCGTCACGTTCTCACAAGAATTGAAATATGTATGGAAGTACGTTACGGAATATTCGAAAATTTTTGTTATGATAAAGGTATTAAAATGTTAATGCAGTAAAAAGTAAAATAAAAACCATATTATAAACTTCATAATTTTAATATCATATAGCTGCATCTTAGAAATCATTAATATAAGACTACATGTATATACTTGTATAAACTTTCAAAACATGTAGTAATGGAGTATTTACTGAGAAAGAGGACAAGCTACTTGGCATCTTCTGTTTATGATTGATTAGAGTTTTAGATTTTTGGCGCGCCATTTTACATGACTAATCTTCTCACATGTACAAAGGAAACACGAACGTTTATGCTCACGGCTGGATTCGAACCTCGGACTCTACGAGTTTAATGTCTAGGCCTAACCATCATTCCGAAATGGTTGGATTTCTTTTCTGAATTTCCAACGACCCTTTCCAAGTACCACCAGTTAACTACTCGCTTACCACAAACGCATACCTGGGTTGAGAACCGCTGCTCGAAGTAGTTATCCTAGCTTCCAAAGATGAATCTCGTAAAGTATAATAGTGTGTAAATTAACAAAATTTGATCTAGGATAAAATATCTCAATTCATTAAAAGAAATTGTAAGCACATCTAAAATAACCTCCCAGATTAGTAAGAATAAATTTTAATGGAAATATAAAATTAAATATAAAAGTTGCCGAAAATACTTCGTGTAGTAACGGGGACGAGAAGGTATATTAAAATTAATGAAAAGGGAGATGAGTAAAACGGTTATATTATTTTTCGGTACTATTTAAAGATGATGGGCCTAAAGTCTGAAATTATTAATTTTATTTTTCTGCAGTTCGAATCTTATGATTTTATTAACCAAAAAGTATGATTTTTTCCCCTTATTAAAGAATGTGACACCCAAAGAACAGAGATTTGTTTGGGTTTATCCAACTCTTATCATTAATTCGGAGCCACATACGCAGTTTATATACTTGGAAGATTATTTCTCCTAAGAACCGTTCTAAATTGTCGATTTCATCTACTTGCAACGGCTGGCGACAACAAATTTGCAGTCGCTCGGCTTGCGGCCCTTCCAGGACTGGGATGGCGGAATTGTATTATCGAGTTCGGTTGTAACTTTTAATTATGATGTTGCTTAAAGGCTGTAATACTGATTCCAGAGCCAAGGAATCGTTCAAACCATGTGCGCCAGCCTCGTTTAATTGATCACCGTGTAGAGGGGCTTTAAGTACTGATTTTTTCATGCGTTACGTCTGGTGATTCTTCGCTGAAGCTTTAATTTCATAAGCCTTTAAAATTATTAACTTTTTTTTAAAAAAAAGTAGTTAAACGCTTCGTTGTTCTGTGATGGTTAATTTCCTTGTGAAAATGTTTAAAAATCGTATAACATCATTTATAAGATGTTAAGATTAGTGGAAATGGAGTATGAATGTGACTCCCGTTTTCATTATAGAATCAGAAATTCCAATCTCAGTATTAGAAGAAATGGGATTATACGTGAGTCTACAATTTCTTAAGTTATATCGATGTCTTAAAACTCCCGAAAGTTTAAGGATCATTTAAAATGATGATAGTTTTGTATTTTTTCTGCCTGTATACTACTACTCGTAGGAGGGCAAGACAGTAAGTTACAAATGGATATATAAATGAAAATAATAAGAGTACTGACTTGAAAAATGTTTTTATTTTCCACATAATCTTCGTATATAATGAAGCACTTGTCCCATCGTTTCAGAGGACCCTCAAACCTCTACGAAAATGCATTCCTGAAATAGGATAACCTTCAAATGTATGCAGGTTTCGCGCTAATTAGGCTTAGGAGTCACCGAGTTACGGAAGCCTATTTTTAGGATGCGTTAATTGTTGATTATTTAAATTAAAATTCGTTTCTTGTTAAAAAAAAAACAAACAAAAAAAAAACGTTGCATAGGCCTACACAGAATGTTTCTGATTGATTTGTAAAGAATTTCAGGATATATTTCAGGGACCAAAACAAGCAGAAATTATCATATGAACATGGGTCGAAAATGTTTCTTTCTAGAGTTATAACCGCTTGAAAGTGTCCTGTATTTATCAGCAAGATTAAATGATAAAGCTTATAGCGATGAAGATCGTTGATTTCCTAAAAAAAGCAACTTCCACCACTTCTAGAGAATATGCTATTGTCTATCCGACAAGAATTTGGTTTATGCAAGACGTGCACCACCCCATTTCACTCGAACCGCTAGAATCCTGCCATTTATCCTGGTTGGGAGGACCAATATTGTGGCTGCCAAGCTCATGTGATATGAATCCATTGGACGACTTCTTCTGGGAGTATCTTTAAACTTGTTTATTCTGTCCCTGTACCATCCTTCGTCAGCGATTCCTGGATGGCTGCGACATCATCTGTCATACACCTGGCATTTTCCAGCAGGCTTGCCAATCCATGTGGCGACGTGGATCTAACGGAGACCATTTTGAGCATTTGCTATAGCAAGTGTATTGTCTTGTTATACCGTAGAAATAAATTATACAGTTTGCAACACCTATGTACTTTAACGTTAATTTCGTCTACAGTATTGCAGGGCACCTTCAAACCGTTATAGCTCTAGAATAACGCGTTTCATATTACGTTTTCTGCTTGTTTTAATCCCTGAAACATATCCTGAAAGCATTTCAGAACACCATGTAAAATTGTTTTTAAATTGTCTATTTCTGATTCTTTTTTAATATTAAAATTCTTATGTACATGTTATATACAACATGTATAATGCCAATAGATAATTTAACTGATGGTTTTTCTAGCTGTTTTTTTATTTTGAAATTACAGTTAGAGTTCCTTTTATTAGTCCTTTTTTGAAGTAATTTTTACATATTTAATCTAATTTATATTTAACGAGTTGCTGCTATTCATTTCGACTGTCCCTGCTTTCTCTTTCCAACGAAGCGTGCTAGCTGAATATTCTAGGGCTTATTAATATTCTTTAACATTCTTGAAGTGAAATTGTGAGGTTTAAATATTTCAACTCTGGTTAAAGACAATTTAAAGATAATAGAACATTATTATATTCTAAAAGTAGAGAATGGCTTATATCGCTTTTAGCTTTCTAGATGAAAGCATGAAGATAATCTTTAGCTTTAAAAGAATGTTGATGATGTTTTGATTCAAGTTTTGTTCATTTAAGTTATATTATCAAATATTATAATATTATACGAGGCTCGACAATTAATAAACGAGACTGACGCTACTCGAATATGTTCAAGCATGTGCGACCACGATGATGCGCGTTTTTCGATCTATAAACTATCCTTGTGCGAGCGCCTAAATATTCTCGTGCTTCAACCGCACGTAGTCATTAGTTGACGTTCCAATATTAAACACGGAACAAAGGCGAAGATTAAGTTCTGTTTTATTCTTGGAAAAACCGCTACGGAAACTTACAAGTTAATAAAGCAAGTGTATGGTGATGATGAACTATCTCGTGCACGTGTTTTTGAATGGTTCGCTAGATTCCGAGAAACAATTCGCCAATTGGGGGAGGCCGTGGCCTGGCGGGGTTTTTCACTGAAACAAAACTTCAGAAGTTAAGCAACATCAGGCACGGCTAATCACTGGATGGGTGACCATCCGTGATTCACAATCTTCACCCCCCCCCCCCCCCGGCTGCTGTGACCATCATACAGCAGTCGTTAATCCAGGTTCATCCAGGGGCCCAACTCGTCGGCCTCAGGCCATACAGGCCCTGGATGGACGTATTGGATTACAATCAATCAATAAATAAATAATGAAAAAAATATTGACAGAAGATGTGGGATGTGGGGAAAAGGAAATTATGCGCTAAGTTTGTGCCACATTTCTTAACAGATGAGCAAAAAGGAAATATAGTAGATACTTGCACGGAATTCATCGCGACCGCAGATGCTAATCCCAACTTTCTGGATTCAATTGTGACAGAGGACGAAACCTGATGCTTTCAATATGATCCCGAAACAAAACGACAGAGCAGGGGATGGCGGTCCCCAACATCCTCACGAAAACAGAAATTCCGGTTTCAAATCAAGAATAAAAGTAATGCTCATCGCTTTCTTTGATAACACTGGCATTATCCATAAGGAATTTGTTCCGCCTGGACAAACAGTCAACAAGGAGTACTACAGAGAGATTTTGGAGCGTCTGATTAAGAGAATCCATTGAGTACGGCCATAACTTCATGGAAAAGGGAGTTGGTTCTTACTGCACGAATTGGCCAGATCGCACACAGTAGTGCTTGTCAAGGAGTTTTTAGCCGGTAACTAAAGGTTAGGAATTGCACACGGTAAGGAATTGTGGGGCTTTATCACCCTCCATATTTTCCAGATTTGTCTCCACCAGACTTTTTTTCTCTTCTCAAAGATGAAACAAGTCTGAAATGACAGAGATTTGAGAATCTAGAGAACATCAAAAGGAATGTTACAACCGAACTTGGAAGGGTTAAGACAGAGGAGTTTAAAGTATGTTTCCAAAACTTGTATGAAAGATGCAATAAGGTGTGTAGCCTCAGAAGGCAACTACTTTGAAAAATATTAACACTTTTGCCAAAAATATGTCTTGTATTTATTAAATGCTTCAGTCCCGTTTATTAATTGTCTCATCTTGTAACAATCAGTTGTGTCTGCTGTTTGTATATATTTGACAAATAATAATAATTTCGTGCATATTCATAAGATTAAGCCTTAAGGTGGTTTTAAAAAATAATAAATAAATAGGCTTAATAAGCATTAAATTAAGGAGGTAAATTCACACAAACACATCATTTAAATTTTTTATGATAGAAAAATTTTTCTTTCTCAAGATGTTTATTCACGTTTTTCTGTTTTTAACGCCTTGGCGTTTCCGGAGTCGTCCGTTTTATTGCGACAATTGTATTAAAACAGAAGCAATAAAACTCCCTTAAGCTGTCATTCGTTTAGTTTTATGAAGGTCCCGTAAAATATTAAAGGTTTCGTCTTCTCTTTTTATTCGGAACAAAGCCCATTTCAACAATACTGGCAGCAGTGTCACATCTGAAATGAACCATCATAGAAAATTGGAACCGAACAGTCGTAACAGAGGGTCACCGACCAAAAACTCTTCCTTTTTTTCCAACATGTCTTAAGGGCATCCGAAGCTATTATAAGCCCAGAAAATTGTATACTTTAAAAAAATTAATGACTATGGGTCACTTCTTGCTATTTTTTTAAATAAATTTTAAAGGAGCGAGATAAAGACACAGACTGTTAACTAGCTATGCTGCCGTGGAATGGTTACTTTTCCATGGAAGAAATTATTTTCGGATAAATTCGGTTTCCTGTCTGTGATGAATCATTTTCATAATAAGTAATTAAAATGTCTGACATGTGAATGACAGTGTTCGTTATTCATTGAAAATGGAAAAATGGAATAAAAAGGACGGTCTAATAGCTTAGAAATTTTGCTTGATTAATAGGTTTCAATAAAGACATTAACGTCGTTTCGTGAGACAGACTTTTAATTAACTCAACGACGACGTTGTTCTGGGTTTCAATTCCCCATTCCCCTTCGAAAATAAGTATTTATGCTCTTGAATTTTCAACCTTCGAATATTAAACGTTACGCTTTAATGAAAACCTGGCGTCGTGTGCCATTCGATGGGTTCCGTTTTAAAGTATGTTCAATAATTAATTTTGCTTTCTCTCCAAAAAAAGAAAGAAAAAACAAGCTTGCCTTTAATTTTTGTGCTTCGTAACTTACTTTTTGAAATAATATTGATTATAATATCTTTTAACTTTACAGAATATGACTAGTTAATTTTTTCAGCATTAATTATGAAGAACGTACGGTGAAAGGCATTTCAGCGTAGGAATTTAGAATTGATCATATACTTCTCAGTTTCCATTAAAAAGAGAACTATGTTTCCTTCTTATTAAAGCCAGTGATCAATTTTTCTGTTTACATTTCTATCATCGAGTTTAAGAAACCGAGCAGGTTGCAATAGCCTTTTTGTGTTACTCGGAAGAGAAAGTTGAGGGCGGTTTGACATGTCCGCTCGAGTGAAGCCCCAGGAATTGATTAGCTACTTTCACGTTTAGTGTTTAACAAAATGGCTGGGATTCCTTCTGGCCTTGTCGATCCGAATCGACAACTGGGAAAGGTCATAAGGGCTCCGTTTCTTTAAATCCAAATCAAATGACAGAATCGTTTCCCTTTGAAGTGACATCCAGACCGCCTCCATATATATTAGGACTTCACTTTGTACGATATCTGTCGTGTGATAGAAAGACACGGTTTTCGGCCATGCATTTCGAACGATATATCAAATATTTCTTGATTTCAATATAAATTCCTGCATATAACAAAATAAAAAACCAAATTACCTTAACTGTGGATAAATAACATCAATGGTAACACAATGAACCAAAACCGCTTTTCCACAACAAAATATTTATTACGCCTGGATACGTATTTCGGACGCTACGCGTCCATTTTTCAACAAGACTGAATGTTACAGACAATCGACAATCGAACAGTGAAGTGTACATTTGTTAGGATGGGACGAATAAGCTCATCTAACCAGAGCTACATAAGTCAGAGAGATATCCTTTGCA